>JANTNU010000008.1:19424517-19445557 GCA_024752395.1 Erythroxylum havanense
GGCCTGTAAATATTCTTTGGATTTGTTTCTGAAATTATGAGATGTATTATATGTGTGTTATGTTTAGTTTTTAAAAATGCATGTGTGAAACGTTTTGAATTGTTTGTCCTATCTTAGGTGGCATCCATGTATCCTCTCAAGGAGTATTTGAGTGTTACAAGGATGATAAAATTATAAATGTTTTGTCTCGAAAGAATCTAAAACTAGTACTGGTCTAGATATTGATTGGAAGTAATTATCAAGAATATATGCATTATTAATTTGAAACTCTTAATACTTTCATATATTATTATTATTATTGGTAAAAGAGCACTTCCATGCCCGTCCCTCTCGCTCGTTTCATCAAGCAAGCAATACATATGCATTCATTTCCCATCCTCAAGAACTTCTAGAGTTGGAGTTGAAATCATACACGCTTACCTCAACAAATTCTTTCCACTTTCAAGACACTATAATTAGTCTCATATATACCATCAAACATCTTTTGTGCATTCACTAAATTATCGAATTTTATCTCATTGGAGCAGGAATTCAGTCGGAAATTGCATAACCAGGTGTCCAATTCTTGAGTTATTGACTAACATGTTCTCAAGAACGAGTGAATCTGTCACTTGAAAATGGGCGTTCACTTTCCTATAGTGGATGCTCGTAACTGATCAGTTGCTTGTAGATAATGGTAGCGTTTCTCTACTTACATTCTTAATTAGAAGCTCTTGTTATTTGATCCTACTGAGTCCACTTTTTTCACCAATATTTTCTCCATGGGCGTTGGTTCCTCGTGGTATGAGCATGAAGTATCTTCAGTTCTGCCATGTCTTTTCAATTCAGCGAAATGGCCAAAAAGTAGCCTTCCTGGGAGTTTCATAGTTTCCCGATTCTCGTTTCAATTTCTGGCCCAAATTTTTGGATATTTTGCTTTCCATAATCGATCAACAATTGTCATCTTAAATGTTAAGAGAGAGGCAGAGATTTGTGGAGCTATTGCAGCACTGCTCAAGGCGTTTGTTGTCTGATCAAGGAGCACAAGTACACGGAGCCGTGGTGAAAATGGGGTTTGGGACTGATTCAATATTATGCACGAATCTTATTGATATGTACGGAAAATGCAGTAGAGTGGCCGTTGCTCGTGAAGTGTTTGATAGAATGCTGGAAAGTAATGTAGTTTCTTGGACAGCTCTTATGTGTGGATACGTGCGAAGTGGCTATGCCAAAGAGTCGTTAATTTTATTCTCTAGAATGGAATCATCAGGTGACAAACCAAATGATTTCACTTTCTCTACTAATCTGAAAGCGTGTGGTATGTTGAATTATCTCTGCACTGGCATGCAGATTCATTGTACTTGCATGAAAACTGGATTTTATGCAGTGAATGTGGTGGGAAATTCTCTTATTGACATGTATTCCAAATGTGGTAGAATCAACGAAGCTGCCCAGATATTTCAAACTATGCTGGGACGAAATCTTATAAGTTGGAACTCAATGATAGCTGGATACACTCTAGCAGGATTTTGTGAGAAAGCATTGGTGTTGTTTCAACTATTGCAAGAAGAAGGGGAAATCCCTGATGAGTTTACAGTAACAACTACTTTAACGGCTTGCAATGGTCTTGGTGCTATTAGAGAAGCTATCCAAATTCATGCTTCCTTGATCACTACTGGATTCAAATATTTGGTTAAGACAAGCATTGCATGTGCACTTGTTGATGTATATGTGAAATGTGGAAAGTTGTTTGAAGCTCAGAAAGTTTTTGACCAGATAGAAAAGAAGCATGTGACATCATGGAGCGTTCTAATTCTTGGTTATTCGCAAGAAGGAAACTTAGCAAAGGCCATCCATTTGTTTAGGCAGCTAATTGAGAGTGGGATTGAAATTGACGCATTTGTTCTCTCTACCATGATGGGAGTGTTTGCTGATTTTGCACTTGTGGAGCATGGCAAGCAAATCCATGCATACGCAGCCAAAGTCCGACCTGGTTTAGACATATCAGTACGCAATTCGATTGTGGATATGTATCTAAAGTGTGGAATGATAGACGAGGCAGACAGATATTTCAGTGAAATGACCTCTAGAAATGTGATATCTTGGACAGTTATGATCACGGGCTATGGGAAACATGGCCTTGGAGAAAAGGCAATTACTCTCTTTAAAAAGATGCAATTAGATGATATCGAGCCTGACGATGTAACTTATTTGGCCATACTCTTTGCATGTAGCCATTCTGGTCTAGTTGAAGAAGGTCAAAGATACTTCTCAAGGTTGTGTGCTGACCACAGAATTAAAGCTAGAGTAGACCACTATGCTTGTATGGTTGATCTCCTTGGTCGAGCTGGGCGCTTAAAAGAAGCTAAGAATCTCATAGAAACGATGCCTCTAAAGCCGAATGTAGGTATATGGCAAACGTTGCTTAGTTCTTGTAGAGTACATGGAGACTTGGATATTGGAAGAGAAGTAAGTAACATTCTTTTGAATTTGGACGGAAATAATCCAGTCAACTACGTGATAGTGTCAAACATGTATGCTGATGCTGGCTGTTGGAGCGAGAGTCAGAGAATAAGAGAATTGGTGAAGATAAAGAAGCTTAAGAAAGAGGGTGGACTCAGTTGGATAGAAATTGACAAGAAGCTTCACTTCTTCTATGGTGGAGATGATGCACACCCACATACTGACAAAATCCATGGGGTACTGATGGAAATGGAAAGGAGAATGAAGGAAGAGTTGGGCTACGTTTATGGGGTGAAATATGCTTTACATGATGTGGAAGAGGAGTCCAAGGAAGACAGTTTAAGAGTTCATAGTGAGAAGCTAGCAATTGGTCTGGCATTGGTTCAAGGTGGCTTGGAAAAGAGGATTATTCGTGTCTTCAAGAACTTGCGGGTTTGTGGGGATTGCCATGAGTTCATCAAGGGCTTGTCAAAGATCTTAAAACCTGTATTTATGGTGAGAGACGCCAATAGGTTTCACAGGTTTGAGGGTGGTCAGTGCTCCTGCGGAGACTATTGGTAAATGGCTATTTTCCATTCCTAAAGATTACGGTAATGCCATGGAATATTTTCCTTTTCTTATTTCAATTATTTTAAAGGGAATTGATTTCGTGTATAGATCGGTTCTAACAAACACCGTCAATTTATTCTATGGTTTAAGAACTAATTGACTACATTAATGTCGTTTTAGTCTATGATACGATCGAATTTCGAAATTAAAAAAAAGGTTGGGTCTGGCTGAATCATTTATCGTCATTTATATCATGAGACATATAGTTGACCAAAATTAAGCCTAATATGAATTGGTTGGGATTGGTAAAAGCTAAGTTCAAATATCTTTATGAATATTATACTATTAACTCATATTTAAGTTCTCAACATTTTAAATCCAAGATCAATTATTAAATTCACGTATATTTTTTAATTTTGGAAATATTTTTTTACTAATTAAAGGTAACATTACATATTATTGGACCTTTTTAAACTTTTGAGTATTAGCGAGATTTTTATTAGATTGTTAAGCACTTCTTTTACTCCTACTTCTCTCTAGCTACTTTAACGAAAATACCCTCAAACTTTTCTAATTATGTTCTACCTAGTCTCCTTTTTCTCGCATAAACCTTGCCCTCCGGTTTGGGACATCCCGGGTACGACGACTGTGAGGCTAGGTCCGTTGGGACAGCCTTGCACCGGCCTCGCCATTTATAACATGGAGAAAGATGAATCTTTAGGGCCCAAGGATGACTTCCATGAGTTGTCACGAGAAAACTTGCTGCATAATGAGGCAGAGATGCGAAAATAAAAATATATTATTGATTGTATTGATGGTGAGGGTCGTGTGGCAGCCTCAACTCCTTAAAGAGCCTAGAAGAACAAATTTCTCCCAGAACCAAAAAAGGTAACTCTGAAGCATTTTCTTGATGTATCGAAGGATGGCATTTTATTTCCTCCTTTGGAGTTGTTAACTGTTGAAGCAAAAGTGTGGTCATAGGCATTGGTTGGATTCTTTTGGAATAAGCATTTAGCTTTCCCTATGATGGATGCGTGGGAAAAAGCGTGTTGGGCAATAAGGGATTGGAGAGAGTGTTATTGTGGGAAGATGGGACCTTCTTATTCAAGTTTGCAAAGGAAAGTAGAATGTCTGAAATCCTTGAACAAGGACTGTGACATATAGGAGACCAACCTTTGTTCTAACAATAGTAGAGACCAGGATTGGAGCTAGATAGAGGAGCTGTGGATACATTCCCTCTCCGGGTGAACTTTCACAATCTTCCTTTGGAATTATAAGCATTGGAGGGGCTGAGTTACATTGCTATGTTATAGGCAATCCTCTGTTTATGGATACTCACATCGGAAAGATGGAAAGGATAGGATATGTCAAGGTGTGCATTGAGACCCAACGAAATATTTCACTTCTTGATAGCATCACGGTGATGTGTTTAGGCGAGAATGGTGAAAAAGTGAAGAGGGCAATTTCTCTATCTTTTCTGTGGAAACCAAATGTGGTCAAGATATGTGTATCTCATAATATTATGATCTGATCATAATCAGATCTTTTATATTAGATAGCAGTATCTTATAGATATACGGTATCCTAGGATTATATTCTATATTTGTACAGATTTTCTAGCTTATTCTGTAAATCCTATTCATGTATATATATATTGCAGTCTCTAATATCTCAAATTAGCTTTGATTCACATGGTATCAAAGCCATGTGAAAGAGAGAGTGAAATCGAGGAGACAAGCTCGAAAAGTCAAGAAATGGCTTCCAATCTTGAGGGATCATCCACGACAAACCCAAACCCAAACCCAATGACCTCTGGTATTGAAGGAGTTTCAATTATCATTGTTTCTAATCAACTGAACGGAACAAACTATCGGGAGTAGGCTCAAGCTATGAAACTTGCCATTGGAAGACAAGGGAAGCTGAACTTTATCATCAGAGATGGGAACGTTCCAGACTCAACAAACTTACAAGATGCACGACAGTGGGAGATAGATAATTCCATGGTCTCGTCATGGCTTATCAACACCATGATACCAGTAATCAAACGCACCTTTATGTTTCTACTAACAACTCGAGAAATCTGGGAAGGAGTGCATCATTCATACTCTGATGATAAAGATGCCTTACAAGGTGATAGAGAAGTTATAGAATATTGGGTTGAAATGATAGCATTATGGTAAGAACTTGACCTTCAATCAGATGAAGAGTGGAGATGCAAGGAAAATGCAGTGATGTACAACTAGAAAATTGAAAAGGAGAGAGTCTTTGAATTTTTTGCTCACCTCAACAAAAAGTTGGATGATGTCTGTGGAAGGATCTTAAGTAAAGTGCCTTTGCCTACAACTAAAGAAGTATTTTCTGATGTTAGGAAGGAAGCAACAAGGAGAAAAATCATGCTAAAAGAGGAACCAGAAAGAAGAACAAAATGTACCTCCAGTATTTACAAATGAAGCATCTGCCTTGATGTCACTTGGTGAACCCAATAAGAAAAATCATAAGAAGTGGCGTAAGCATTGTAAACAAAATGGTCATACTAAAGACACATGCTGAGACATTCATGGAAAACCTCTATAATGGAAATCAAAAAAGGGGAGAAAAAAACCGAAGCTATCAAGTATCTAGTGAGGGAGGAACAGAAAAATCTAAAGATAGTCAGAAACAACAAAGAGGTAAATTGAATATTTCATTAGGGAAACTATTGAAAGTACTAAAGAATCTCCAAAATGACAGTAACCAACAAAAGGCAAGCACAATTTTAATACTACTATGAGAGGTAATATCATAAAATCTTTTGTATCTTCATGTAGTAGGAAGAAATGGATAGTTGATTCTGGAGCATCAGATCATATGACAGATGGTTATAATGAATTTAATTCATCTTATTGAGTTCTTCTTTAATGAATTTAATCTTTTCCATACATTTGTAAACTTTAAGGCCTTAGACACCGATTCTTATTTGCTTCTTTTACCTCTTATTCAAACCTTTTAACTTAGTCAAATAATTATTGAATTTAGGGTTCTCTTCTTAGTCTCTTTAGTAAAATTGCATATTTCAATAAAGGAATGATCATATGGGAGATTATTGGAATCCAAACTTGGTTAATTTATGCCCTATCTAGCTTCCTCCTGTACAACTATTTCACACATTGTCTGTTACTCCATATAAAGAAGTTTCCCTCATATCTTAAATATACCACACCAACCTAGCTTATACAATTCTTGAAGTCATCATTATGATTTTTCTAACTTATTTTATCTCCTTTATATTTTGATGGATAAAGTGCACTATTGAAGTCTCTTAGTATCATCCAAAGGGAGTTTATATTCTTGACAATATTCCTTATTTCATTCTAGAGTGAAGTTCTCTAAAAGGCCATATTGGGAACCTAAACAAAATTTAAACAAATTGTTGAAGGATTGGGAAAAGTTGCATTGATAGATGCAATAGTTGATTTATTAAAAATGTTTAAAATATTTTCACTTTGTTAGGTTAAAAAGCTACTATCCATGGAAGTGGTGTTGATAATTAGTGAATAAAGACCACTCCTTCCTCAAAAACCATAAATCTCTATTGCAAGTATCAAATTTCAATTTAATTTCCAAAAATCTATTAAAGTAGGCTTATTTATTAACAAGTAATCATGAATAACTTATTTTTTTTGGGCAATTGAGTCTTATAAGATAAATCAGTTGCGGGGGTGAAAGAGGTTCTTTCTTTTTTTCACTGGGGGGTGAAAGAGGCTCTTTCTTCTTTTTTTTTTCACTTTCCTACCTGACTTTTTTCTTGCTGCAAGGATAAATTCATCACCTAAAGTATTGTGAGTAGACATGATCATACTTAGGGAATTGTAGATTTTAGCTTCTATAGATTTGTTATTGGTCTACTCCTTACTATTTACCTGCATTTTTTCCATCGTAGAAACTTAAACCAAATCAAATCCCACTATAAGGATCATTAAGTTAAGATTATAAATTTGGATCTTTTCTTCCCCTTATTCTATTAGGGGGATGGGTAGTTCTCCTTTCTGACTCAGCTATTCCAACATTTGTATTTTAAAGGGCTAAGGATCCTTTTGTGTTGGTGTTAGCACTAGATACAATAGATTTTGGTTAAATATAGGATTTTTTTTAATGATGGTACAACAATTTACTTAGAGCTCTTAGTATTGTTAGTAATCAATTCATTCTCCTCAACACCCATTAGCTCATAAAAATTTCTTAATATCTTTAAAACATTTCATCTAATGAGATAGATTTGACTTCTATAGATAATTGATAGCCACTTTCATTTTAATCAATATGTCATCCTCATCTAACTTTAGAATAGGTATTGAGTTAGGTAGTTTTTAGTATATTTTAATCTCTATGCATGTCGTAGCATACCCTGTACATTTTTTAAAGGTCATTGCGTCATCTAAACATATAGCTTGCTAATGAAACTTTTTATTATCTTAGTCTCTTTTTTACTAATACTCTAACAAAATATTATAGAATTTAATTCATATACAAACATGAATCATCTTATTCTCTCCATTTTGAATCTTGGTCTCTAATTTTATAAAAAAAAGATTGGTTTGTTGTTAATATGTTATGGAACATTTGATTATCTTCTCATGCTTTCCATAGATGAAAATTTAAAGATGAATATATCATGTTTATTGATGAGTGAAAGGTGTAGATTATAGTATGTTTTTCTAGGTGTTTAAGAATGTTTTTGAGTGTTTATTAGATGTTATCAAGTTTATAAGCTTAGAATTGTGTTATTATTAGCGTTTGTATGTGTTCTAAGTGTTTTTTTTGGTTTAGGGCAAGAATTAGACTTCAATTTTATGTTTTAAAAGGTGTTTGTGAGTGTTTGGAAATAGGAAATTGAAGAATGGAGAAGATGTTAGATGCATGCATGTTGGCACAATTGCACCATGCATACATGTTGGCACAATTGCACCATGCATGATTATGATAGAGGAGGAAAATTCACGTAAGGTACAATTGTGGCATGAGATTTTTGAAGTTCTAAAGGTTCGAGGCTATTTTTAGAACTAAATAAAGGGAGGAAACCCTAGACACAACCCTAGAACACTCAAGCACTGTAAAAGAACATGAAAAACACCAAAAAGAAGTTATAGTCACTACATCAAAGCATATCAAAAAGGAGATCAAAGAAAGTTTCAGAGAATTTCTGGCATTCCAGATCAAGACTTTAATAAGATTTTTACTCTTTTCCCTTTATGTATTTCATAGAATTGAATGTTTATTTGGAATTTTAAGATTATTAATATGATTGTAGGTCTCTAAATCCATATTTAGGGATTATTCTAGAATAATGTTGTGAATATTATTTTTTATTGAATTCAACACATTGATGCATGTCTATGATAATTGTCATGCATATATTGGGTAACAAATCGAGACAGTAAATCAAGTTATTAGTATTAAGATGGGCAACGAGAGTTGATAACTTAATAAACTTACAATTATCATATTAACAAACAATTGAAGAGAGATCTTAACTATGAAATTAATTATCCATAGGATTGCTTCAAATCTAATTGGATAAGTTAGGAATAGTTTTATGAATCGAGAGATTACAACTCTATGATTATCGAATTCAATTAGTGTTATTTGATTAGATCTTGACATACAATAATCAAAACTTTAATATATCCATAATCAAACATAAATTGAATCAACAAAATATAGGGAGACAGAATAGTTCCTAAGTCTTCAAACTTGATTAATATTAATTTCATTGGTAGTTTAATTTTTTAATTCACACTTGTTTTGTTTTATTAATTTTTAATTTCAGTTATTTATTTTAATTCAAATCAATTTTTAGTACCTTAGACAAAATTGTTTTCAAGTTATGTAGGTGTTTAATAGTCCTCGTGGTAATGATGCCTTTGATGCTACAAGATACGATATGTATACCTATAGTATTAAGTGTTTTAATATCATATAAACCTTGCTTAATGATGAGACTTCTAATTTAGCCCTTTGCTAGTTATGTTGAGCCTACTTGTTCAATATAACAAAGGTTGGCCTTTCTTTAGTGAGGAATCCTATTAAAGTATCTTACTTCTTAAAGGCTCCAACTTTAAAGATTTCTAGTGGGAAAGCCACTAAAGTACATGTATCAAATCTAGAAGGAGGAATGTATATAAGTTTTTCACCAGAGAACAGTCCTTGACACCTAACACCAATTGTTTTTTATTTTTAAACCTTAGGTAGAGATCTTCACCTTATTGGTGTAAGTATAAATAAGATTAAATGTGGGACTATGAAAAGGAATTATAAGGAGGAGGAAGAAGGTAAATTTAATAAATCATTAGTTAAAATAACAAGAGACGAGGTTGATTCAAAAGTGAGACTTAGATAAAATAGAGTGAAAGGTATAGGAGATTGGAGTTCTTGGAAATCAGTTGCATGATAGAGGGGTATAGAAAGGTGGTTTTCTTTGAGTTTTGAAATTCCATGCTAAAAGAGATAAAGGAAAGTAACCTTATACATAAAGTGGGAAAGCACCTGTTAAAGGTCTACTAAAAATGGAAGGCAAGACAAAAGTAAACTAAGATCAATTAGGAGAAGAGATTTTAGGGATATTGTAGAAAGGGACTCATGCAAAATAAGGAAAGGAGGGATGTATTGGTGCAAAAATAGAGAAGAAGAAAATCAGTTAGTCATTAGGTGGGAGGAAACCTAAAGTGAAGGAGGAGTATTTTTTCTAAAGAAAAATTGTTTTTAAATAATATTTACCTTCAAAAATTTTGAGAATCTTCTTCTTTTAATAAAATTTAAACTAAATAAGATTCAAATTTTTGAGTGGCTTCTTGACCATTATTTATCATTATAAACAATGTTTTTCTTGTTTAATAAGATCAAAAGTATTAATCATTGAGAACAATAAAGAAAATTTTAATTGATATTCATTAAATTTTTTTACATATTATAAATTGTTATATTCATAAATGAAAAAGTCTTTTGTTTCTTTTTTAACACTTTAAATTTTTCATACACTTTTAAAATAAAATTTGATACTATATATTTAAAATTATAAAGATGATTATTACATCATAAAATTCTTTCAAAAACTTATAGAAATAATCACTTTATTCCTCATTAGTAAGTGAAATTTTATGAAAATAAGTAATCAAAACAAATTTATAATACTTTATATAATATAAATTGAATTCTAGATATGTTAATGCTTTCTTTATCACATTTAAATCAAAGCTCTTATATTTGTTTTGAAGATTTCTTTTAATCTTTCTAATAGAATTATTCAAATGCCTCTCAACAGAATAATCAATAATCTTTATGCTAATAATGTTCTAAAAACCCTAAGCCTATTTAAGGCACAAAGACCTAATGGCATGAACATCTTCTTCTTTTAGAAGATGTAGGTCATGACTAGAAGCTTAATGATAGCAGTAATTGATGAGTTTTCCAAGCAAAGAAAATTTTTAAGGGAGATAAATAGAAATTTCATTATCTAAATACCAAAAGGCAATTAGCAAAAGTCATTGAAGGATTTTTTTACCTATGGCCTATTACAACTCCATATACAAGTTAATATAAAAAATGATAGCATAAAGGCTGAAAAAAGTTTTATCGAATCATATTAGATACCACTAGGGTGCCTATATATTAGGAAGACAGGTTGAGGACAAAAAAAATTTTGTGTAAGAGATTTTTAGAAATTATATAAGAAAGAGTGGTAGCAGGAATTGTTCACTAAAGGTGGACTTTCAAAAAACTTATGATTCAATGGATTGGAATGTCATTATCAATTTCCTTAAAGCATATGGTCTTTCAAGAATATTAATTGAGAGGATGGAGCAATGTATTACCAGAGTATTGTAAAAGTATGAAAGGCTTAAAAAAGATGACTCAATCTCACCATATTTATTTTTTAGAGGTGCTTAGTAGACTTTTTACAAGGGTGGTTAAAAGGAATAAGCTTTTCAAACACCATTATATATGCAAAAAGAATGGGATCTTAAACTTGAATTTTGTTGATGATTTATTCCCACTCTTAAGGGTTGATCATCACTCAATTTCATCTCTAGTGACTTGTTTAAAAATATTCAATAAAATATCCAAGTTACAAGTTAATAATGAGAAGACTGGAATGTATCTCTCTACAAGTGTTTCTCATAATGTCAATTTGTTCTCTTCCCTAACTGGATTCAAGTATCATAAATTAAGCCTTACCTATTTAGGTGTCCCTATATCATCCACTGAGCTCTCCTATTCAAAATTCAAAACCCCTAATGGAGAAAATAATGTCAAGTATAAGTATTTGGAGTTCTAAATCCCTCACTATGATAGGAAGAGTCAACCTAATATCATATGTATTGAAGTTAAAAAGTTTGTACTAGGCTTCTCATTTAGTATTACCCTGCTTTATTAGTAAAGCAATTGAAAAACTTCTAAGTACCTATAGAATGGTGACAAGGAGAATGTTATAGAAGCAAGAGTAAAATGGAAAGAAGTGTGTGTTATTGTATAGCAATCCACATGAAGCATTAGAGTAGCTCCCAAAGGCCTCTAATTTCCATATCAATCTATCATCTGTGTTATTATGTAAAATGTAATTGATTAAGAAGGTGATTACAACTGAGGAGGAAGTGGAGAGTAAGCTATGTCTAATCATTAGCAAGGCATGAGCTTTTTAGAGGTTCCAGATTACTGATCTAAATGAGTGTTCCATAAAGAGCCCAACTATCAAACCAAAAATCAATAAGTTCACCATTACCAGCTTGATTAAAGCACTTCCCTCTTTATCTTATATTTAGCTTTCCTAGTGAACTTCATAATTGTTGAAGCATTGATGGGAACTTTGAGATTTTAAAAACATTTATCCTTGTTGAAAAATGCATGTACCTCTCTTACCCAAAATGATTGTTTATCTTTTCTTTTTTGTCTATAGCACTTGATTCATCATTTTATTTGCTAATATTTCCATACCACACTACTTTTTTGGTTGGCATAAATCAGATCATCTGATTTTGGTCCTTGTGTTTTCCAACTTGCATCCTAACCACAAGAACTTTCTAAAAATTCTATCAATTTCCTTTATAATACCTTGATGGAACACAAAATGAGAGGCCCAGTATATACTTATGGATGTAAGTACATATTTAATTAATTGGGGCCTATCAAATAAGGAAAATTCCTTATAGCTCCAATGTGTCTAGGATTTTATCAATAAAGAGCTTGATATCAACATGTTTTTGTTTAATTAAGGATACAGGTACATCAAGGTATTGAACTAGCAATTCTTATAGCTTAAAATTAGTTATGGTTGATGACTATAAACTCATATTGAGGACATTTGCTAGAATTCTCAAGGAACCTTTGATTCTTTTGATACATGTTCCAGATAGAGTATTGAACATCTTAAAAGTAGTTGTGATAGAGAAAATTGAGTTGCAATCATCTTTGGAGAATAAAAACAAATCATATTAAAACTTAAGCTCAAAATTCCAAGCTTTTTGCACTTAGCATGGAGTTCGAAAATTTGGTTTCTCTCCACAACTCTTCTTAATCGCTTGTTGAATACTTCCATTGCTAGTAAGAATAGGTAACGGGATAAAGGGTCCCCTTGCCTAATTCCCCTAGCTCCTTTAATTAGGCTTGAAGCTCTCTATTCACTAATATATTGAGAGACACTGTTAAGATGCATTGTCAAATCCATATTATAAATATACTAGGAAATCCATAAGTAAGAAAATTATTTATAATAAAAGACCAATCAATTGTATTAGAAGCCTTCTGGAAGTCAAACTTTAATGCATAGTTCTTGTGGCCTCTTTTCCTAGTATAATGCTCAAACAGTTCCTAAATAATGGTGATATTATCTCAACATGTTTGCCAAGTATGTAGGCTCCCTAAACCTGATCAATGTGATTTTGAAGAACTGATTTTAGCCTCTGTACTATGATTTTGTAGATAAATTTGTCAATAGTATTGCAACAAGCAATTGGTCAAAATTGATTTATAGTTTTATAATCTCTACCTTTAAGAATAAGAGTAATAAATGTGCAATTGATTTCCTTCAAAATTTGTTATTCCTTGAAGATTAAAGAGATGCATCCACAACTAGTTGATTAGTGATAGGCCAAGTTTTGATAAAGAAATTGGCATTAAGACCATCATGCCTTAGTGCCTTATATGGAAGTAAAGATCTTAGAGCTTTAGCAACTTTTAAGCATTGACTAGTTGAGCTAGCATGTTACCAACTTGAGATGTGATCTGATCCTGAATAAGTTCCTATATTAGTCTTGGGTTGAGCAAGCATCAGAAGAACCCATGAGACTAGAGAAATGCTCTACTACATTTTTAAGGAGTTGATCTTATGTTATTAAGATTGATCCTAAGTTTGAAATGGATAGTCATATTTATAGCCTGCTGGAGATTATTGCTTTATAGAAAAACGTTAAATTTCTATCACCTTGCTTCAACCATGTGATCCAGCATCTTTGCTTCTTCAAGAAATAATCAAAGCTAATAGCTTGAGGAATGTTGTGCGAAGCTTACCTTTCTCTAGTTTGAAGAAGTGTGGATTGAGGATCCTTGTATAGATTAGATTAAGTCACGTCTAGGACAAATTTAGCAATCTAAAGTAGCTGGTCTATTACCAATATTTTGCTTGTAAAATGATTTAAGTTCCTCCTTACCTTTCTCTAGTTTGAAGCAGTGTGGATTGAGGATCCTTGTATAGATTAGATTAAGTCAAGTCTAGTACAAATTTAGCAATCTAAAGTAGATGATGTATTACCAATATTTTGCTTGTAAAATGATTTAAGTTCCTACTTACCTTTCTCTAGTTTGAAGAAGTGTGGATTGAGGATCCTTGTATAGATTAGATTAAGTCACGTCTAGTACAAATTTAGCAATCTAAAGTAGATGGTGTATTACCAATATTTTGCTTGTAAAATGATTTAAGTTCCTCCCTTAATTTGCTCATCTTCTTACCGAAGATATACTTTTTGTCCCTAAAGCTTAGTCCATAAGGTGTCCATTGAAAGGAGTAATTAAGTGCACAAATGATAAAGATGTAAGCCATGATAGAATCAGGATTCTTTCATTTAGGTGTGCATTGTAGTTGTGCGCAAGCTTCCAAACAATTGGCAAAAAATTAAGTTACAGTTAGGGTTCCAAGTTTTCTTTGATGTCATTGTTGAAGGCTTCCAAGCATAAGTTAATAACATCCTCCCCCAGCTGAAACGTGTCATTTAGTCTAAGTATGGGAATTTCATTAAGAAAATTCTCCATAACTTCAACTACACAAATTCTAGAAAAATTAATTATGCTTGTTTCTGTTTTAGCTTGGTCTAATCATACAAGTCTTCCAACAAAGATGAGATATGGCTTAATCCTTATGTGGTCCAATAATCAAATAGAATTCCATAAACACGCATCCATATTGGGTTATTAAATTGCTTGATATCTTCAATGTTGATCCTTGGTAGCCAGTTTTGAAACAAAATAGATTTGTTTAGATCATGAAGGTCCTAATTCAAGGACTTCCTTACAGAGGAGCTACTGAGAAATATGAAGTAACAAGAACATCTTCTAGTGTTGGCCCAAGCTTTCATAGCTAGGAATGACTCTTTTGTCCAGGAAAAATACTACGTGCTGCATTCCACATCTGTACTTCAGCATTTGATGTATCAATATGGGGAGCAATTACTTGAATCTCAAAATTCCTTTTTGGGAGACAGTAGCTAAGTTTGATCACAGAATTGGAGTCACTTGCCACCTGGGTCTAAGGTTTTTTGAAAGCTCTAGTAGTGTTGGCATAGGGGTTCACATATTCAGTAGGAGTCAAATTAGAGTTGGTAAGGTCAAATCTTGGAGGATTTTTGGTTTTCCTAGGTGAAACAGCAGATTTGTCTAACATTGCTAGAAATGGGAAAAGGTGATAAACAGTGGAAGTGTTGAAGTAGGGATGATTTAAAAAAAAAAACAAGGGAAAAGCCAAAGCAGGAAGCTGGAATTTGGATAAACACTTAGAAGACGAGAAGAAATTGGAAGCATAAAATAGGGTCGAGGCTGAGAGGTCAAATGGAGCTTGCATGCCATGCATGCACGATGGACACTGCAATTTTGCTACTTGTTATATCCATCACTTAAATTAAACAAGAGTATTAACTTTAACTAATTTTACTTAATCTGAAAAATTATTAACAAAGACCAATAAACATCTCTGAAGTGCAACAAGGGCGTAATGCAATGGGCTTTACACAATCTCGAAACAGTGATTACATTGGTATACGAGAGAAAGTTGTGTTGATGTGATATTTTTCGCTATATTCCAACTTCTGTAGACAAGTAAATAGAGAAATGGATGGTGTAGCATAATGCAATAATACTTATCCATTAAATTGTACCAAGCCTCACCATAAAATACTTGCTTCGAAGAAGGTCAAAGAATTTACTGAATCTGGGTGTTATAATCTTGTTTTCCAGAATTCTTCGGAGGAAAGGGTGAGCCTAGTTTCAGCTTCCACATCCTACTTGGCATCTTCCAGTAGCCTTATACCAAAGAATGCTCTTGATCATTCCTTCATGTTTCCTGCTGCATCCCAGCAGAAAAAGTGTTGATCAAACCAGCTCTGTACAACGAGAAGATTGAGCCATAAACCAGTAACTCCATTTTCAAGTGTTATTTCGACCACAAGCACATTTCTGATTAACTTGCCATTGTTATGTCCGAAGAGGAAATCTGAAAAGAAGAATAATAGCCATTACAAAAACTATGGCCAAGTGAAATATCAATAAATCCTCATATTGTACAAACCATGGAAAATCAATAGCTTCACAACCTTGGGAAGTTCTAGACATTATTGCTTGTATTAACAGATCAAGGCTCCACGTTGCAGCAGAGCTAAAACTGATTATCAAACTTAGAGGCAGCAGATGATCTATTGACTAGATTAACCTTCAGAAGCTCAGATGATACACCTACTAAATAAGTACACCTCCCAATCCATCAGATAACTAACTTCTTCGGCTCAATTCAAAAGTTTGTACTAGCTGTCTTTCTTCAAGCAAAAAAGTTTTGAGTAAGCCTCTTCAACTGCAAGCAGGACCACTTGAAAACCCCAATCAGTTTTATGTTACGGGTACAACTGCACGTAAGGCCCACACTTTAAGATTAAATCCCTGTTGAGGAACAGATTTTGCCCGAACTGAGTGCATGAAGTAACCTAACTGTGCATAAAATGATGTTGACAATCATAGAAATTGGAATAAAATACTACATAATAAAAGTCTGTTTTGATGTCACTCAGAAGTTGAGCTCCGAAACCAAACAAAAACTTATTCTACCGTGAATTTTCAACTTCCAAAATAGAGATCAGAAACCTTACCCCAAAATACTTATTGTTATTTATGAATGACAAGTTTTTGTGAACTTAAAACACTAGATTTTGGTTCCGGAATTGGAATTACAATAACAATCTCTCCTCAATGGTTTGAATTCATTTACCATATATCAGACAGTTCTCCATTTTGTTATCAATCTTCAACAGCCAAATTATCAGGATCATTTTCTTTTCAGTGGAGAACAATCACGCACCTCAAGATCCATGCAGAACTTCACTTGCATATTTATCAACATGAATAGGCTCCAAAGAACCCCAAGTTCTCCCAACTTTTACTTTGACTTGCAAAGGAACTGAACATGACACAATATAATTTACCAGTTAAAATCAAAATAGAAAGAATAAAATATCAAGATTTTAAAATATACCTAGAAGCAAGGCAGCACTTTCCATGCATGTTTGCAACAAGCATGCAGCTTCCTTAATCACAGTGGGATCAACTTCCAATATCAATTCATCATGTACCTGCGCAGTTCAGGAGAAGCATCAAGCATCCGTAAACACTCGATGTTGTGTGTGGGAACTCAACAAAGACGTATTGGATGATATCTTGTTGTAGATTGACAAAGTGCACAAATAGCTCGTATAATGGTTCTATGCAATAACAACTATTTTCCCAATCCTTTGAAGTTTCAAAGTTGTTGGTGCTAAAAATGAGAACTTCAATCCAAATATTTTTAAAAACCTGTAGAAGTATTCGACAACGACCCTTCAGCATGTGAAACTTGGCTGCAAGTGGAGAGTCAGAATTTGCCAAGTCAACTCCTTCAACGATAACAGAGTATATATTTATCATTGCAATCTTGATTATATCAGCAGCAGAACCCTATCAAAAGCAGATAAAATTAGATGATTTTATAATCCGATGTTAGCATTATTCACTCCAAAGTTTCTTCTACCTGACAGATAGAATTGACAGCTTGCCTCTCAGCTTTTGATTTTTCTTTACTGTTTCCAAAATTTATTTTTGATAAGAAGCGCTTCCTTCCCTTAAGTGTCTCAACATACCTTCACAATAAGTATAAATAGTTAGGAAAAGACCTTTTGAACCCAACATACTACAACCACATCAGTCTGGCAGAAATTTTAAACGCATTAGAAGTGTAAGGAATATATTGAATAATTATCATAATGCAAATGCACTAAAAATATAATTGTTAAGGAGCCGTTAAACTTAGAAGCTTAAGCTAGATTCACAATTAAATCATATATAATATTCTAATATATTACCTCGTCCAAAAGGCTGTTGGGTCCCAGTGTCAAGAAAGCATAGGCTTAACATATCTTATGATGACGATAAAGTATCAATTTAACATTAAGGGTGGTGTCATTTGAACTCATGACTTGTTGGCTATCAATGCTCTAACACCATACAAAAAACCATTTAATTCAAAAATTAAGCTATTCGGTAACGACTGAGAATGGATCATACACAACTCTATCAATGACCTATCTAGAAAACTCCACAGTTATGTATCCTCTTCAAAGAAATTATGCACCTAAGAAAGATATGAAAGAGGAATTATCATTCCAAATATATCAAAAGAATATTCAGCGTCATTAGCATGAAGAGTTAAAATCACGAATTGGGATGAAAAGCATCAACTGTCTGAAGAACATAGCGAAAATCCAAATTGAAAAACAGGCATAAGCCTGATCTTGATCAAAAGCTATGGGGTAGCTGATCCATAGGGATCCATAAAAGGAAAAGCTCTCACCCTTTCTTACGGCAAGACACAACTGCTTCCTGAAGCCAGGAACCCACACCAGGAAAAGTACTTTTAAAGCTTCTAATTTTCTCAGCAGCTTCCTCTGAACTACAATCCAGCTGCTTGGCAAGTTTATTAGCACCCATTCCATAAAGAATGCCATACACCAACCTTTTAGTCTGATCTCGATCATTTGATCCCACAGAATCTTCTGGCTTTCTGGTCCATAATGCAGCTATCATGGTGAAAATATCACCTTGTGGTTTACTGAGGAGCTCAATTAACGAGGCGTCTTTAGAGAAGTGTGCCATCAACCTCAATTCTACCTGAGAATAATCTGCTGTTACCAAAAACCAATTTACCTGGCAAGAGGATTAGGCCGCATTAGAATTTAAATGCCTGCAAATCAAGTATGAAAAGAATTTGCATCCTTGTGGAAGAAGATATCAAGAAAAGAGTTGCTGTTCCTTTTTGAAGGTTTATCAAGGCAGGATTCAGCAGTACTTTGATTAAAATCAGATACATGAAATAATGTGTATCACAAGCACCTTGTGGTTGTGTGATACTTACCTGAGTTGGAACAAAGAAGTGACGAGCATTTATTCTATGATGAGGAGCATCAGCAACTTCATTTTCTTGCATACTCATTTTGAAATCAACCATATGCTCAACACACTGCATCACCAAAAATGAACTTCAAACAATCTAGCACACAGAAGGAAATGTTAGCACTCCACCATAATGATTAGCATTGAATGAGTCCAACCTGAAGATTAGGCTCCTCCATGGAAAGCCGTCCAGTAGCTGTAGATGTCTGAAGCCAATGGCCATGCAGTGTGTACTTTGATGTCCTCATAGATAACCTAGCCAATGAGCAGATTGAACCCAGTGTACAATTTAAGAGCTTTGACAAGGTTCGGTGCTCTCTGATAACTGGAATAATAGGATGTTCATGTCTGAAAGAAACAACTTCTGTCAGCATGTTCAGGCTACGCATATTTGAAACACCATAAAACATGCAAATAAGCCATTTAGCTTTAACCCAATGCAGTCTTGAAAGCTAAAAGAGGATATAGTCAGTTTATTCCCATCTGTGGTATAAAGAAAGTTCACTTCCACCTTTGTCAACAACAATAACAAAAACAACAACACTCAGTGAAAATCCCGCAAAAATGCAAGGTCTAGGGAGGTACACCTTTATCAAAGTCATTAAATCAAAACTGAAGAAAGAAGTAATCTTTTTTCTTATTTTGCACAACAAGTACCTTTGAATATATACACAAGGCCTAGCCTAATTTTATGTAACTAAAATATTTCCTATTTACAGCATTTTCCTAAAGTAAATATGCATGATATCCTCTAGTTTCCTATTATATGATTAGGAAATAATTTCTCCTAAATCACTATTCTGATTTTCATCACTCCCCTTTAAGTTGGTAGGTCCATAGATGTCTTGCATCCCCGGCTTACTTATAACATCTTGAAATTGTGCATTTTCCAACCCCTTAGTCAATACATCCGCCATTTGTTTGGTGCTGGGAACATATGGGGTGCATATAAGCCCATTTTTCAATTTTTCTTTTATGAAATGCCTATCAATCTCAATGTGTTTAGTTCTATCATGTTGTACCGAGTTGTGAGCAATACTAATAGCTAACTTATTATCACAGTAGAGCTTCATAGTTCCATGCCACCTAACTTTCAAATCATTCAAGATGATACGTCTTCACAACAACTCACATATACCGTGAGCCATAGCTCTAACTCTGCCTTAGCACGTGATCTAGCCACAACTGATTGCTTCTTACTTCTCCAAGTGACAAGATTGCCGAAAAAACATAGTGCAATACCCAATGGTTGACCTTCTATTAATGCTTGAGCTTGCCCAATCTAAATCTGTATAAGCTTCAACTATTTTATTATCATTTTTCTTAAACGTAATCCCTTTGCCAGGGGTAGTTTTAGGTTTATGCATTAGGTATCCTTAAAGGTCCCCATATATCATAATGAATCAAAGTAAAAGGAAATTCAAATTTATTATTGCGCAAAGGAAAGGAAGTATGACAATATTTGGCAAACTCACACACATCACAATGGAAATTGTTAGGATCACTATTTTTAAACAAATTAGGAAACATTGTCCTCAATAAACTAAAAGTAGGATGACCTAAATGATAATGGTGAAGTCAAGTAAGGTTAAGAGTATCTCTGGTCATGAAAGTCAAGGAGGGATGTGAGGTTTTGTCTCCACTATTAGATTCCAAAAGGTATAGTCCATCCTTTTCCTTAGCATGCCCAATCATCTTCCCCGTTTCCCGATCCTAAAATTCACAATAATTAGGATCAAAAATGGCAAAGCGATTCAAGTCTCTGTTAAATCTTTTAATGGACAAAAGTTTGGCAAAAAGTTTGGGAACATGTAGTACTCTTTTCAAGAGAAGATTAGGGGATAAAAGAATGGTTCCTTAACCTGCAACAGTAGTAAGAGAGTCGTTTGCAACTTTAACTTTTCTGTTACTAGGACAGAGGTTAGAAAAAATAAAAGAATGATGAGAGGAAGTCATATGGTCTGTAGCACCTGAATCTACGACCTAAGAATCCCCAGGAGACACTAATGAGGCACTAAAAGCATGAGAATTAAAAAAATCACCTAATTGGGCTAATGAACATGATGCACTATCACCTTCCAGGGAATTCAAAATGCTCTTTAGGCGCTCAACCTCTTCTTTGTTTAAGTCCTTGTGGTTCTGATCTAGCTTGTTCAGAATCTCCAGAGTTTGTAATTTCAGTGAAGTGGGCTTTGGCCTATCTATCTGTCGGATTATGCAGAATCATGAAGATTATGTTTAATCATGCAAATTATGTAGAATCGTGCAGTATTATCTAGAAGATTGTATAGCTATCTTGTGAATCCCTGATTTCTAGGGATTAGGATAAGATACAGATTTC
>JANTNU010000008.1:19445657-19459665 GCA_024752395.1 Erythroxylum havanense
TTGTATATATACTGAATATAGCTGTAACCTACGGGTAATGTGAATGAAATTGTTTTCTTCACTGCTAATATTTCACACCATCCTTGTTTGCCCCTCCTGTTCATGCATGTAACTTCCAGCAAGTCTCTCTAGTGTGACGAGGCTTCTTACAAAAACTGCACCAAACAACTTCCTTATGTTGAGGATTCTGTTGGTGGTAGTTAAGGGCTTTGTTGGTTTTCATAGATATGAATGCTGAGCTATCAGCAGACTTGGATCCCAACATCACAATTCTCCGGCTCTCTTTTGCGCGGATGACTGAGAAGGCCTCATTCAAAGATGATAAAGGGTGTTTGCCAAGTATTTAAACCCCAAAGTTAGTCAAATTCAACATTAAGACCTGCTAAGAATTCAAAGATTCTTTCCCTATCAACAAACTTTTGTAATTTGACACTATCATCACTACATTGCGTTTTAAATTTCTGATAATGATCCAACTCAAGCCAAAGACTCTTCATCAGATTTTAATATTCAGTGACAGAGTACATACCTTGCTTGGTAGATGACATTCTGGTCTTAATCTCATAAATTAAAGAGGCATCATTTACTTTAGAATACGATTGAGTAACAACATCCCATATCTCCTTGGCAGATGAGAGGAACATGTAAGTGCCTCTAATGTCTAGTTCCGTAGAATTCCAAAGCCATGACAAGATTAAGGAATCCTCTACATCCCAAGCCCCAAACTTTAGATCTGAAACAACAAGAGCAGGTCCTAATAGGTGGGAAAGCTTTCCCTTGCCCTTAAGGAAAGTCTTAACCATTTGTGACTAATGGAGGTAGCTATTAACATTGAGTTGGTAAGAAAGAAACAAGGTTTGTAATTCACCAATATGGGTAGGGGTGTACATTTTGGGATTACCAACAGAGGAGATTTCAGAGGAGGAAGAGACCTCCACGTTGGGGTTTTGCTAGTAACAGCTTCAGCCATCTGTTTTCCAGAAGGCACTATTGGCATTGAAGGCCAAGGAAGTGTCAAAAAAAAAAAATCAGGAGTTACATTGTCCTAGGCTCTGATACCATGAAGAAAGAAGTAATCTTTTTTTCTTATTTTGCACAACAAGTGCCTTTGAATATGCACACAAGTCCTAACCTAATTTTAGGTAACTAAAATATTTCCTATTTACAGCAATATCCCGTATTTACAGCATTTTCTCAAAGTAAATATCCATGATATCCTCTAGTTTCCTATTTTATGATTAGGAAATAATTTCTTCTGATTTTCGTCAAAGACCATTAAGGATTTTATTTTATGCTTAATACCACTTGGGACCCTATAATAGTCATTTTCCAAAAAGCTCCTTGTGTTTGAATTTAGCCTTGGAGGACCCATGGTTTAATAATTAGTAAAGTAGGTTGTTTTCCCAACTTCTATTGTGTAACTTTACAAAATTATGAGTAATTAAGTCTAATTACTTATCAGTTTCAAACTGATAAAAATAATAGTTTAGCAGACCCAAGATATCATTGAACAATTTCCCATACTAGTCACAATAATTAAGGTTAAATATGCAAACATCACTTGCAGTGTCAGTTACTTTTGAAAATAGCCTTATCGTTTTAAATTACCTTAAAAACACTTTGAAGTGTTGGAAATACTAAAAGAGGACCTTTTATCGAGTTTCTGTCCAATTATTTTAACAAAGATTACTATGTGACTGTAAGGATGGCACCTTAGGCCCGGATCAAAGCCAATGGGCCAAGCCAGAGTTTATCGAGCTTTAAGCTAGACTAGGTAATAGATCAATTCAGGCCAAACGATGTCATTTTGTCCCCAGCCTAATCAAACCAAGAAAACAAAATCAGAACGGGTCTTATGGTTGTGCCAACTTGACTTTAACAGCAAATTATGTTAAAATAACTAGACAAAAACTTAGTAGAAGGTCCTTTTTAGTATTTCTAATACCACAAGGTGGCTTTTAAGTAATTTTGAGCAATAAGAGCATTTTTTGGAATAAGTAAAACAATAAGAAAGATATGTATCTTTTACCCCAATAACTATATTAGTTCAATACGCATATAATATTTCAAAGGAAGACTTGTTCAAAACTACTTTGGGTTTTCATTCAAAACAAAGAAAACTATTTTGCATTCACAAAAGCCAATCCCAGAATGTTATATTTTGGTAAAGATACTCATTGAGTAATTATCATTATTGTCCATAAGCCAGAATGCATCTGTGGTAAAGAAAGCAAGCATTAACCTCAAGTGAGCAAAAACTATTGGATAAACTTGGCATATTAGTTCAGCCAAGGATACTAAATGCAATGGCATGAAAAGTTTTTATTACCTTAATAAATCCAGAGAATGCTTGTCAGTGCTTGGATGATGCTTCCCTTTGTTTTGTTCTTTAGGCATGGGCAGTTGCAAATGTGTATACAACAAATTGGCAATATCAGCTGAAGCATGGAGTGAAAACGTTCGACCAGCCAACTTGTAGGCCTCCTTCTCGAGATTCTTTAACTTTTTCTGCAACAAATTGCGTGCTTGAATGCATCCATCCAAGTCAACACCGATTCCCCAAAATTCCATATCAGCTAGAACAGTCACCTAAGCATACATATAGAGGCAATGAGTACACAAATAGAACAATTAATACAACAGAAGTAAAGTGAATTATTATTATAAGTAGCTCAATGGATCCAAAATCAAGGACAGATTAGCTCAGAATTACTAGCAACTCCACACTAAAGTCTGCATACCACTTAAGCGTGTGCAATGACTGATGGATCAAGCTTATAGATCATGGATCAAAGGCAGGCCCCTTACTAGATTTTGTGATCGAAACTTTCAATTTGTATATTAACTTTACGTAGACAGCACTATGGATATCTAAGATGGATCCCAGATTTCGATATTTGATTTTACCTTTTCTCCCCATGTAGAAAGCAAAGCATATCACAAATACAAATATAAAGCTCCCCTTGCACCAGAATCTGATACTGTCTTCACATCACAGCAGAAACCTAGTTTCTGAACTTAACATGTCTACTCCAACAATGCAAAAAACAAAAAGAGAAGAAATTATGTAGCATGCATTAGATATTTTACCAATGGCATCTCTATCTTCATGAATGCTTCAAGAAGTCCCTCAGATATAAGTCTCTTCCAAAGTACAGAACATAAAGCTCTTGTTTGAGCAACCCGACGGCAGCAGCCATTATGAGCAGCTCTTCTTGTTTGATTCATCCACCTGCCATTCCAGTTAGCAGCTTCAACAGCATCACTAGGTAACCTTCTCTTCACTTCCTGCATTGCCATATAGCTACCCATAGGCCATTTCCATCATGCAAAAAGGTAAAATATACAAGTACTGTAACAGAAAATGACTCATGGCCAAACAAGTCAGTCACACATGACCAGAGAGAAATACCCTTAGCACAAAAATAGAACAAGCTAAATTTCAGATTCAATTGTTCCAAATATTGTGGTAAAAAGGTTTTACCCTCTCCAGGTCTTGAAAAGACCTTCTCTCCTCATCAGGCCAAAGAATCCATGCCGCAATACACAAGTCAATTCCTTCTCTGATATTAATTGGTGATAACAGTAAATAGGAGTTGTCTACAAGTTTGAGACCCGAAACTTCCTCTGCAGGATTCAGACTGCTTAATCTCCTAACGGAAATTACAGCACTTCTGAGCACCTGAATCTGAATCTTCAAATTCCAAGTAACTTTTTTAACCCCCACTTTACCCATTATTTCAAGAATCCTATTCCACCTCATCTTAACCATCTCCAAACACTTCTCAGGTGGTTGAATATTATTTTGCTCGAGGGATTCACTCAAGGGAAGGTAATCTTTGCTTTGCCTTTCAATCTGTAAGAGATATTTTGGCAGATTGACATAGTATATAGGAGAATTTTCCCAACAAATAGCAATACCATGTATTTCAAAGGAACCCACAGAACTAATTTCTTTCCTTTTATTATAATGGATGTCAAAATAAAATTCTTGGGCCTTATCCCACAGATTCAAGAAAGAATCAAATCCACCTGAGATGCTACTTGCACTAATAGGACCCTTCTCATGAGCATGTTCCTTAACGTTAGTGCATAATTGTCCAGTACATTCTTTTGTTATGCAATTATGTTTTCTCATAAATGCCCCAGGTTCATCACCATCTTGCTTTACTGTTGAAGAAGGGACCATGTCAGCACTACCTTTATGATATCTCACATCATCATCATATCCTCCTTTCAAGGTTGGCTTTTCATCTAACACTGGAGTGCTTTTAGCAGCAAAAATACAGTGCATTTGAGGGTTCATTTCTGCTGGAGCTACTAAACCACCAACAAATCCTTTCATTATTTTATCTCCACTTTTCAAATCGTCATTATCTGAATTAAGATTACCTTCTCCGGACCTTTCAAATGAATGATTTCTTAGTTCCACATGAATACAGGAATTAGTTTTGTCATGGATAAACAAAGGACTTGAAACTGCCTTCTGTACAAGACCTCCAGAATTGTTGTATAATAATTGATGAGAAAACTGCGGAACATTCAACCCAAGTGATGTAAAGGCTGAGAAGGCAACAACTCTTGCCTCTTCAGCTTTATCAAGAACAATTTTACGTGCTCCGTTCTTTATTTTTTTAGCAACTCCCAACTGTATGCGTCTCTGTGCTGAACCTTCTACAGCCATGAAATCAAGATGTCAGAAAGATGATAAAAATGAAGCTTTTGGCATACAATTGCAAAATCAGATGCCATATAGGCAGAGGAGAAGATAGATAATGCATGACACATAACAGAAAAATCCTTGACAAAAAATTTACACTAGCCAGCAATAAAAAGTAAAAGATATCCTAATGAAACCCACTGAAAAGAGGAAATCAACTTTTGTGGAACTAGAAAAAGGAATATACACCCAGTTTTTCTTAAATGTGTGTTGAGCAAGAAAAACTAGAAGAGCCTGACAACCATTCAGCAACCTTATGAGAGATAAAGTTATTGCTACTGGTGCCTTCTACTGAAACATAGAGGTATTCATGTTCAGATGTATGTATGAAATTTAGAAGCCTTCCTCTGTTCCATTCAATTTTGGAATCAGAAAATTGTCATAATACACAGGACTCACAAATTTCACATAAATTACAGTGCATTCAGCATTAACCCAAAACTTGAATACCTAAATTTTTAAATCTAATCTCTGTCAAACCCTAAAATCATAGCCTGAAAAATCAAGATATTGAAATAAACAAGTGAATTTCCAAACCCAATCCTTTTCCGAGATTAAAATGAAAGGAAATATAACAGGGCCTATAAATAATGAATGTATATATAGCCACATCTCATATGGATTTATGTCCAGCTTCATATAACATCCAAAACAGTGAACCTTTTAGTCCACTTTTCAAGCTATGCGACTTTAAGGCCAAAACCCAAATTGATCAAAAATTGATTAGCAAAAATGCACATAAGGAAACAAAGTGCTGAGAAGGACAATGCAGATACCTTCAAAATAAACTATTGCTTGGATTAGCCAAGTGCAATAATAAAACTTTAAATATTCCAAATGCAAAACCTTAATCAAAACCTTAATCAAACTGTCAAGCAAATGTATATAACTGGCTAAAGCAGCATTTAAAACCACATAGCAAGAAATAAAGGGGAAGAACATATGAAAATCTCAGCTATGAATCAAAGAAAATAATGATCAAGCAGTGTTCTAAACAGTTTCCAAAGTTAGTTGTCCCTTCATGAATTCCCTGTGTATTTGACAATGACTAACAAGAAAATCATTATCAATGACAACTAGGAAAATATTGAATAAGATATCTTGAAACAAAAAAATCCAGAACGGTGGTGTAAAATGTATAGTTAAAACAGAAATCACACATGGACTACTCCCCCTTCAAAGATTTGTTTAGGAACATTAAGCTGAAGGGAATAGACATCTTCAGTGCAACCATGCATAAGAGCAACAAAATATTCAACCAGTTTACCTTGTGCAGACCATGATGCTGATTCAAAAAGAGCTTTCATAATCTCAGGAATAGATGCTTCAGCAATAGCAAGAGGTGTGCGCAAGCCTGCTTTATAAAGTGCTCTTGCTCTAGAACCCTACAAAATAAGGCAACAAATATTGTAGTCATTTTGAGCTGCAGATACCAAACCAATCATCATGATGATAACTGGTTGACTAATATGAGAGAATATAGAGCCTTAAGAAGAGTTGGAATGTAGAATCACCTTAACATGGGGAATAGTAGTCAGCTCCACAATCTCTGCCCTCACTCCAAACGAGACACGATTTTGGAATTTGGTAATGAGGCCCTCCAGATCATGCCATCCAAGTCTTTCACAAAACACAGAGACCATGGAGGCAAACCTTCCAGCATTCTCTTGCAAGGCTTGTACCAAGCCTCTGGCAACCTTAAAAGCTTCACAAACCTCAACTACAGGTACTTCCTTCATCCCAGAATAAACAGAATATATTATAACAGAAATTCATTAAGAAGTCTCAAATAAAAGTAAGGACAAGTTAGAAAAAGGTAAATAGGGGAGATAAAGAGAGATTCAGGTAAACTATGAGCACCATGCAGGTTATGCATCATTTCAGACAGAGAAGGAAAATGTATGTGCACCCAAAAACACATAAGTGGGTGACTAAAGCAAAGACAAAAACAAATCGATGTGATACCTGCACTAATCTTGACAGGATGAGAGCTACGTAAAATCGTTTACATACTCGGAGAATTTGTTCATGAGAACTCATATTATTGCTTTTGATCCCACATATACTATTGTATGCTCCATGCAAAGCTTTCAGATTATCAGTTGATCTCTTAAAAGTACGCATAGGTGCTCCATGCGCCATCCGCATCAAAAATGGTTCTGAGACTCCAACTCGATTTCCAACAGACTTCATCAGCCAGAATTTGGAATGCAATATTAAAACAAAAATGTTAAATCATTGGGAAAAACATAACAAAAGGAAGGCTAAAAGAGATTATAGAATCAAAAAAGAGATACATTTCCGAAATACAGTGCAATTAAATTTGAACATCATGTCAAAAAATACCAAAAGGAAACGAATAGATATCTCAATTTTCCTACTGAATAAACTAGTTTCTGTTAGGCAATCAGTGCCATGTCTGTCAACAACTCTAAACAAATTTGCATTAACTGATATCATTATTTTGAACTCGATTTGTTTTCGAATTTTCAGTAACTAGCAGCATGATGCCCAAGGCTACAGATGAGTGATCCTGCCACTAAATTATGTCTTCAGGGAACTCTTGACACAAATTATGTAGCCCCAATAAAGTCCATTATATCTTAAAACTACAAGGCCTGCAATCAAAAACCCAAACTGACATAGCGGCATCAGTTGCTTCCAAATAGACTCTGAAAGCATCTCCATATCACACAAAGAAAAGGTGACACACAAACCATTTACCTGATCTAGAGCAGACAATTCCATGAACCTTTCATAAAATAGTTCCCAGTCTGGCTCAATTTCAACATTGACTGGTGTTACTAGGTACACTAAATGTAGATCAGATGCAAGAACAAATCCTTCTCTTGCTCTGGAAAGATCATCTAGCACAATCTGGAAAAGAGTTGACAAAAAAAAAAGAATATGAGCAGAAGATAATCCTGACAAGTTTAGCTACATATTTAAGATGGAAGCAACCAGAAAATAAGTATACTCATTAGAAAAAAAACCTTTAACATTACCAAGAAAGGCAATCAAATTTAATACTAGCAGCTGTAGGAACATTAACTAGAAATCAGAAAGAGTAACAAAAGCTGCAAAACTTTACAAGTGATTCTTCTGGGCAAAGTGAACTGCCAAAAGCTGCCCGTCCTAGCGGTGTGGTGCTGTATAACTTACTATCTTCATTCCATTCAAGAAACTTTCTATGGCACAACCACCGAAGGGATTCTTGCGCAGACTTGACAACATCCTTGAATGGTTTGGTAGAATTGAGAAGTGTACATCTAACATAACGATGTATGTCATCGGCAGTTTGAACGATCCCACTAGCTACCACTTCTAGAATTGCATGAGTCATTCCATTTTTATCTTCAGAGAGACAAGACTGCAATGGTGGACAGCACTCATTGAGTATTCCCATAATTCTTTTAAGCTCTTCTGGATTGCAAATCAGTACCTGGTTAAGTGAGATATTTAACTTTTTAGGAGAAGTAGACAGTAAAATCAATATACTCCAATCAAATAACCAAAATTTCGAGAATCTTAAACGCAATCAGGGGAAGATAGTCAAACCAATTCAAAATACTACTTAAAAGATTCAATGAAGGTTTAGATGAATAGCATATTAGTTAGAGGATAAAATTAGGTTAAAGGAGGGTACAGGCACAAGTACAAAGACTTGTAAGAATATGGAACATACACTTTCCCCTCTAGTATCGATTCCAGTCCGACCTGCACGACCAGCCATCTGTCTGTACCTTGTACCATCAATAAAATCACGACCAATTCTAGGTTGTCGAAAAATGACTCTCCTAGCAGGTAAGTTAACCCCAGCAGCTAAGGTAGATGTAGCTGTTAAGACACGCAAAAGACCTCTCCGATAGCATGTTTCTATGATTTCCCTTTCCTCAACCTGTACAACAAGTGAAAAAGAAAACTAACCATCCATTTAAGAATACCAAAAGTTGATGGTCGAGCAAAGTTCACTATGCCAAAACATGAATGCATATCTACAGAAAGAAACCATACAGTAAGGCCAGCATGATGATAGGCAACACCAGAAGGAAAAGTTTCTTCTAACATAGGGTCCAATCCAGCAGGAGATTTCCGTAGTGCATCAACTGCTGAAGCAATATCAGAAAACTCACTATCATTGTGAAAGGTAACAGACCACTTCTTGAGGAACTTAGAAACATGCCTTGCAGTTGACTCACATCCCTTTCGACTAGAACAAAATATCAGTACTGAGTGACCCTCTTGCACAACCTGGATCAGTTGTCAACCATTGGTAGTCAAAAGAAATATCCATATAGCTGAAATAATCCAAGAACATTATCAGTTCCTACCTCATTACAAAGCTCCACAATGTGATCTGGATCTTTACCACAAAGATCAGCTGCTTTTGGCATTGTCCTGATAACATCCATTTTCTTGTTATAAATGGTGTTACCAACTTTAATATGTTCCTCCAGCGGAACAGGTCGGAATTCCGTCTGGTATAATGCTGCCTGCACATAAATTTAAGAAGAATAAATAAATGAAATATTCACATGTATAATAGTTTCACAGAAATCATATAACTAAATGTACTGTAAATACAACTTATTCCCAAAAAAGTATGACAGAATAATTTACCGGACTTCTCATTAAAACATGTCAGGCCCGAAATTTCACATGAAAACAGTTCAATTGAAAATTCAAACTATAAAGTAGATGAAACAATCAGAAAAGTTACAGCTTTTGAGCTTACTTGGAGCCACTCAGCAACCGCTGCAACATTTGGCATGGTTGCACTCATCCCAATAATTTGCAGACCATGAGCAGGATCATCCTTACTGCTTGTACCTGAGCTTTCTCCACTACTAGATTCTAAATTACCTTCACCAGCAGCATATCGAAGTTTCGTCAACATCAGTTCCAAAAGATAACCCCTGCTCTGATCACCAACCTGTAGATACCTATATGGATAAGAAACATAGAAAAATCACTTGAAACATTGAAACCAGAGTTTGAGAAACAATAGTGCACATACCATATGTAGTTCATCTATCACAATTATCCCAACTTCTGATAAGCGTCCCTCTTCCAGTAATCTGTTTATCAGAGAGTTTGCTTTCTCTATTGTACAGACAGCAACAGATGTATCTCTGGGAAGTGTTCCGCCACCTTGGTTTCCATAATAACTCCTAACATGCTTACCAAGTGGCTCGAGAAGACCCTCCATATGCTCTGCCTAGAGAAATAGACTAATGATTGAATTAACTATGCACATATAGAGCAAATGAATAGTGGTGAAAATGTTAAATTTCAACAGAAAAAGTAAACAAGGACCTTTTCTGCACAAATCGATACATAAGGAAGCACAAGTAGTGCAATTTTTCCAGTTGATATGACCCGCCGTAACATCAAAATTTCTGCAACAAAACTTTTACCCGCACTGGTGCAAAGGAAAATTTAGCAATTAATAGACAAAACAAGGAAATCTATAATCAAGGGGAAATTTCTGCTAAAAGTAAAGGGTCAAAGCAACAATAATGCCCTGCAAAAGACAGCATACACGATGAGATTAACACAAACCTGTTAGAGTATCAGATATTGTGGGAAGTAATTATCAAATTATATATATATGGCAGGAGAAAATATCATAAATTTCCATAAAAGGGGTACCTAGTAGATGCACAATACACAAGATTTCGTCTCTGTAAAACACCATCCACCTGAAGGCAATCAACCTAGACAATAGAACACGTATTTCCATCATGACACCCAACGTATTGACCAATATACATTTACGAGAGAAATTCAGAGACATTGGTTTCTCCAGCCCCAATTGAAGCAGCATCTGCTTCAATAAACTAATAACAAACACACTTACAGTAACAATAGATGACAAAGATGATAACAAAACAAGAAAAAGTTGTCACAAATATATAACATCAAGCAGACAAGACTAGCAAACAAATACAAAGTTGAGACAATTAACTAACATAAGAGATTAGAGAGAAATTGGTTCCTGAAGTTATAAATGTTTATAAGCTCTTGTATTTCAACTTAAATCAAGTTGCTCTGCAATCAAATTTCAAAGAGCAATTCATCCAAATTCCTATAGAAATTATTGCCTTCTACCCAGAGTAGATACATGGTCTCTTAAATTTTCCAGGTCAGATGTCAGATAATAACAGTTCACATCTAGGAACTATTTGGTTGGGCACTGATTTTAATAAGTTCGACAGATTCAAGGATAATATGAATTTCATTATCAAAATAAGCCATAAATACAAGTTCCTTACGAATTTGACAGTTAATACTACTCTAAGTTAGCAATGCTGCTTCATCTAGCGAATATACAAATGATATTATGTGCGTAGTTATCTTTAGAAAAGATATGACAAGGGAAGACAGTGCCAGAAAATCAAGCCTAGGTCCACACAACGAAAAACTGGGATTTTACTGCTAGGAAGTTAACAAAAATCATATGAGCCATACAAGAGTCCAGTCCTGTTTTCTTCTATGACAAACAAAATATCATCTGTCACCCTAAAATTCTGGATAGTAACTTTAACCTCAATGATCAATGCAATAAGGTAAATGGTGAAAACTCTTCTGCACCAACAAAAACTGCCAAAACTCTGGCTAAGATATTGAGAGAACAGAATGCCAAATGCATACACAAAAAAACTGGAGCATAGGAAGGCACTGGAGTAAATCAATGAAAGAAGCACATCAGTATGCATATTGCATAATGCTTGATCTTCATTATGTGTGAAGCAACCACATTAGATCCATACTAAACAACCCATGTAGCCAACAATAAAAAAGGAACTGAACATGCTCTCTGAGGTAATTCTATAGAAAATTGAGGAGGGGTAAATCAAGTTGTGCATGCCATTAGCAATCACAATCAACTCATGTAATCAAAACGAAAGCAACACTCCAGGTATTCAAACTCAACCGTACCTGCCAAGGATACAGTTTTGATATTCCTCTTTTCTTGTATATGATGCACACTTCTGAAGGAAGCCAATTGCTAATATCTAATTGGTCCTTGCCTGACACAACACTTGAAGGAGTTTCAACCTCACCATATTCAGGATTAATCAAAATCCTCACCCCACTAACTGTGGAGTTAGAAGTAGTGCTATCCACACTTGCATCCAATAAAACTGTTTCTGTGTTATTTACTACTTGCACGGATTTTTCTTGTACTTTCCGCATGCCTTCATTATTGAGACTTCGAATATGATGCACTGCAGTGCTGGGTTTTGCTGAGCTTATGGTATTAATGTAACCAATTTCAGATTGTTCAGTGCCTCTTTGTACTTCTGAACGCCCTGCTGAACAATGTGAAATAACCACATCCAATTTTTTTTCCTCAAACAAAAAATCGAGTTGCTTAACAGGCATTGGAGACACTTTTCCAGCTGAACTTTTGATATGTTTCTCTATTAAATCCAAAGAAAAACCACTGCCTACCTTCTGACTTTTGTTAAATGCTTCATCCAACATTTCCATTGACTGGTTACCAGGTTTTTGGATACCAATGTCATTAGGAACAAGAGCAAGTTGAGTTTTATCAAACAAACAGTCAGCAACGTGGATTGCTTCATTCCAGAATGCTTCTCCTGGGGAAAACATGGAGCTTCCTCGTGCTGAATTAGGAGTTCCATGGCGTGCTCTAACCATTGATGAGGCCGGTGAACATTCAGACACTTCTATAGCTGATTTAGATACTTCATTGCATTTTCTCAAGGTTTTCTGAACCTGGATGGGATAATTAAACATATTCATCTGCTAAAAGAATGGGGAATAAAAGAACAAGTAAAATTACCATAAACCAAAAAACAGTTAAATAAGTCACAGTTACATAAGGTCATTTGCTATGTCTTACCTCTCCAGATGCACTGAAGACAGACTTTCCAGTTTTAACAATTAAAACAGATTGCATATCTTCTGCCTTCTTATCAATGAAGCCAGCAGTTTCTTCTTCTGAGCATGACCGGTCAGCTAAGCAAAGTTTCTTCTTAAATTTTTTATTTTCCAACGGCAGGCTACCATGCCTCTTCCGGTCATTTGAAATTGCTTTTGATGGTGAAGTAGCCGTTGATTGAAGTTCACTGCACAAAGCAATAACTAAAAAGTGAAACACTAGTGCAACAAACAGGCACAGCAACAGCAAGTACTAGACTGATACAGAGCGTACAAATAAAACTCCAAGAAGTACAGTACCCGCAATACAAAGACAAAAAATCAGATGCAAATTGTTTTAGTTCCGAGCTTTCCTGAACAGGACCTGAAGTCAAGGAATCCTTTGGAAGGTCTCCAACTGGAACATTGCCCACGTTAGAAGAACCTTCGGAGGTTTCTCTTTTTACTGTTTCGAATTGTTGAGAAGTTATGGAATTTTTTTGTTGGAATGAGCAGGGTTCCTCATTCTGTTCTTTGGAATTTCGAGCCTTATCAATCCCCAATTCCAAATTTCTTCGAACTGGATCTTGACAACTTAATAACCCACAAGTCGTGCTTGGTGATTTTGCAGCAGCGCGTTCATTATCCAATGCATCAACTAAATAACTATCTAAAGTGCATTTCGCGTTAGGTGACCCTTCTACTATAATTCTTGCATCTTTTTCAACTTTACCAGACTTCAAAGCCGGTGACAAAGATTTCCTCTTTCTCGATGCAAAAAACTGCATGTAGAAATCAAATAGCAGAAATCAAATTTAGCCACTCATTTCCAACAAGAACCAGCTTTGGGACTGGGGACTTCTGCATATTACCAGGAAATCTTTAAAATTCATTTGGTAAATGATGGTACAGTTATCGTAGATCTTATTTTTCTAAGAAAAAAAATGAGTATTTCAAACTTGAAACTTCCGGTAACCGTTGGGCATGTCGGGCCTCGAGAATAATCAGAACCAGACCTGATCGATGCGCTTGCAAGGCGAATCAGACGCCATCGGCGAAGGTGGACACGAACGGGATCTGCTAAACTATGAAACCTTTCTCCGGGTTTCGAGACGCCGCTACGACGTCGCCACCATTCGTTCAAATTCTTGAAGCAACTGCCACGCTCCCGCCCATAGAATATTTTCTTGTAAGGGCCTGTTTGGTTGGATGTTAATTAATGGAATGGAATGGAAGGGAATGGAAGGGTTTATAATGGAATGGAATGTAATATAGTAAAAAGTTGTTTGGCAAGGATGGAAGGGTTCATAATGTAATATAGTGAAACATTGTTTGGAAGATGGATGGAATGGAATGGAATGTATAATAAATGACTTTTATACCCTTTATATTAAAATG
>JANTNU010000008.1:19469071-19485910 GCA_024752395.1 Erythroxylum havanense
TATTCATAAAGTCTGCACACGACTTTGAATAAAACGCGCTAAAGGGGATTGCCTTTAGGGCACAAATTAACAGTACCGTCCTTGAATAAGTCGACTTACCCAATGCACAAGTCGACTTATCGGTACTGGACATGTGTAAGTCGCCTTGCATAAGCACACAAGTCGACTTACACTTACAGAAAAAGAGGTATTTGAAAAATATAACGAGGTTGAGATTGAATCGTAAACTAGATTCAAAACCTATTGGTTAATTTTATCATTTGATTTACCTTCAATAGTTTAGCTTTACTTTATTTAGTTAATTGAATTCAACCAAACCCCCCATATCCTAAACCCTAATTTATTCATTACAAAAGCTAGACACATACTCACGATCTTTGCTCACCAGTACTACAAATTTAGTTATGCAGAGTTCGGTTTTATTTTTTTATGTGTTTGACACGCATCCAAAATTTTGGTGTCATTTTTAGGGAGTGAAGTGATTGAGCTTTTGTTTTTTATTAATGTTTTTACATATGTTTGCTTATAATTGGTTTTTTTACAGTTGTTTCTTAATCTTTTTGTATTTTTTAGTGTTTGCATATGGCAGTGACTAGATATCCTCATCAAGACCTTGTATAATTTGACCCCGAGATTGAAAGAACACTGCAAAGGTTGTGTAAGGAAACTAGAAAAACTCTAGGAATACAACAAGCAATTTAACTTGAGGAAGCTATAGCTAATAAGAAAACTTTAAGACTGTTGGCTTCCCCAGACTTGACTCAAAGACCTTTATGCTTTACTTTTCCAAATTTTGTTGAACATATTACTTTTGAGCTCAAGTCTAGCTTAATCCATCTATTACCTAACTTTTATGGAATTATAGGTAAGGATACTCATAAGCATATCAAGGAGCTTAATGTGATCTATCTTAGTATGAAACCTCTCGGGTATGTCTTTGGAAGATATTGTTAAGTATCTTACAATTAACACTTTTCAATTCCAACAAGATGTGTAATATTTTAGTTAGGAAACCAAATCTATTTTTTAGTAAATGAAGTCTAGCATTTAGAATTTGGAGAACCAAGTAAGTCAAATGAAAGTAGCTATTAACTGTTTGGAAGAAGAGGAACACTATCATCACAACCTGAGATAAATATGAAGAATGTTATTTTAATAACCTTGAGGAGTGGTAGGACACTTAAAGATCCTAAGGGGGCTACATAAAGGATGGGCTAGTGAAGAAGAAACTGAGATGGAGCTTGAAGGAGAAAGGGATATATCATCTAGCTCAAAGGTAAATACTGAGAAAGGTTTTCACAATAATTCCTCTTAAATGAACAGTAACTTTCCCTCTCGAATGAATAGTGACCTTTCAATTGTAGCAACCTTTTTGGCGAGTTTAAGGTAGAATTTAGGTAACTTTCTATTAAGGGAAGCTTTATGGAAGCCTCTAAGGGAGGTCCTTCTCTTCTAAGAGAGCTACAAAACCAATTTCCATCTTTACAAGAGTCGATGAATGTTAATCTATGAGAGATCTAAGAAAATAGAAAATAGAAAAGAGATAATATGAATGGAGTAAAGAAAACATGGATAAATGTAGTTTTAATAGAAATCTGTCATGAGAAATCAAAGAACTTTCTATCAACTTTAGTAAATGGCATTGTATATCCCCCTTTTTAAACTGCTTTAGGAGGGTGCAAAACACTGGGTAATACACTTCTTGGTTTCTTTCTAAGTAAAAGACTAGTTTTCCCTCTTATGCAGAATTGGGCTCAAGGTAAATGGGGAAATAAGGGTCTTAACAGAATATTGCTCATTGAGGAAGATACCTTTCTATTCAAATTTGTTGATGGAGACTGCATGAGTAAGATAATGGATTCAGGATCTTGGCATATGGGATTCGACAGAACAAGCATAAAACTATTCCCTTATTGATTAATTTTCATAATTATACCCTTGAATATTGAAATTAAAGTGGATTAGGTTTTATAGCTAGTTTTGTTAGGAAGCCTATAGCTTTTGATTCAGCGACTGCTAAACTTTAAAAAGTATAATATACAAGAATATGTGTGGAGATCAATCCTAAGAATGCATTACCTGCAATGAAGATGAAAATTGCTTATGAAATGGTTAAAGATGAAATCCAATTATTTTACAACTACAAGCCTCAGTTAGGAAAATAAATTTGGAAACTTATAGGAAAACTATTCACTTCAAGTGATCACTACGAGTTAATGGGGATTGAAGATGAACCATCATCTCACAACAATAAAGAAAACATCATTGTTTCTATTCTTGAAAAATAGACAACCATATAAGCAAGAGAGGTCCAACATACCAAACAAGACATGATTAATGATCTTGATCTTGCTGACATACTGTTGGAAAACAAGTAAAGTGGAAGACTAAAAAATGATCCAATCAATAGTGAGCTTAAAGAAGAGGCTCCTCATAAAGGGCTTTCTGAATTGAATCAAGAGTATAATAAGCAATTTGCTCCAGGTTTTAGCAGAAAGTCAAGGAGAAAACTGTAACATCCCATTATACATGTTAAGGAAAAATTAGTATATAAGTGAGTTTAATAAAAAATTAGAAAGTGCATTTCATACTTATGCAAAATATGACATACATATACACGGGAGTATTGAGTTTTCCATATTAAAATGAATGTACATGCATTCATTAACTTATTCCGGGATATAAAAAAATGTTAAGTGATCACGATGTGAATTACGTTTTGGTATGTCTTGAATTTTGGTAGGTTAGGATTTCAATTAGTAAATTGGAATTAATGTTATGGATTAGGAAATTGATGGATTAAAATGTACATTTCGACTAGGACCAATGCCATGTGGTAGGAGAAATTGATACATGAAAAATTTGGATGATTTAGCCTATAATTGAGTGACTTTTGGCATAGGTAATTAATTGACAAATGGCATAAATGAATAAGTGACAAATGGACTAGTAACTAAGTGACGTTTGACAGCTTATGGAGTGGACCATGCATGCTTAAGGAAAAATCTTATTTGGAAAAGGTGACACCTAGTTTAGCACCTAGTGTGTCAAGGTAATGCAGAAATGTTTCTGCTGAGTTCATTTCCTTCTTTCCTTACTCTCACCATCGAAAACCAGAATATTGTAGTTCTTATTGTGGTCTTTTACCCTAGCCGAAATCCTTCCTAGTTTAACCTTGAATGTGTGATAATTCTGCATGTTTGGAGTATTGATTTTCTAAGCTGGGATTAGAACTGAACAAGTAAGTAAAAGATTAGTGTTTATGACATGTTATAATAGAGATTGATTGACGAGTTTTAGATGAAAGTGAGGAAATATGTTGGAATGTTAAACTTGAGACAAATGTCTACAAATTTCTTGAAAAAGGAGAACTTTAATTCTGTCTTTAAGACCTTCAAAATTGGCATGAAATTAAGTTTTGGCTTAGGCTGTAGCACTATAAGGGAAAGAAATCATGTCCTATTATTATTGAATAAACTATATTGATGTAGGCCGAATTAGACTAAGATGTCTTCACCAAAGTTGTAGCTTATTTTCTTAGCTTTAAATTGGTATAAATTTTGTAATTTCTGGATATTGGAATTGAGAGATATGAGGTGTACAACTTGAATGCATGATCATGCACTAGCCAAAATTTTAAATGTACAAAATCTATGGTATTATAAGCATAACTCATAGAGTAATGAATCAAATTGAATAATTTTGCTGTCATTAGAAACTTAATATACAAAGGAACAATTGTCTAGAAGGAAGTGTTGTCAAATTACTCCATTTACCTAGTGTGAATAATTATGAAAGGTTGACTCGAAAGTTTGTTTTCAGAAAAATCTGAAATGATCAATGGGGTTATGAAATTGGATTCAAATTGTCTTATTGAGGAGCACACCCTAAGTAAACATTATACTTAGGTGAGTTTTGATATGTGAATGATAATGTGGTGAAAATAATGAAAAGATACCCTAAATATCATTAAGCATGCATTGTACATAGTCCATAAACACATTTGTGCATAAATGAATACTTATGATTATGCAAAGTTGTAATGTGTGTACAATGTGGGTATGACATAATGTTGATGTGTAGGATAAACATCCACATCTAGACGTTTCCAGATCATGAAAGCTAATGCTAATCTAGAGTGTACTATGAGTAACCTAAGATGATCTCACCTTCTTATTTTGTATATTACTAAACTGTATTGATATCTTAGTGAACTATATTGAAATGTGCTGATTATATATTGGATTCTGGACAATATTTGTCTAAGGTGTTTTGGTATGTAGAAATGATATTGGAAGTGTTGTTTAAATGTGAATGCGACTGACTAAATGATTTTCTAATTCTCAACTAAAAATTTGAATGTCGGACTTAGTCCGATGACTACTGCTACTATGAATTGTTACTATGACTGTTAAATTGTCATAATACTTGCAAAAGATAGTGATTGAATTTGATTACTGAACTATGACATCCATTTCATTCCAATGTATGTAAAATAAAGGAGTTGTGACTGATACTGTTACTGATAAGAGCTATAAGCTCCCGCATATGTGGTTTGAGCTTATGACTCACTGTGATTAATAAACCCTATATCCATATTGGGTAAGGGATAGATTGACTGACTGAGCCCGATAATTTGGGATACTATAAAAACATAGAGTCACAACAATATAAAAATGAATATAAGTCTCAATCATATCGCATCCGTATATAATTTGAATTGATTGAATGATTTGCAAAGCTGTAAAAATGTTACATTTTGAATACATGGTATTAAACCAATGATTGTGTTTTATTCAAGTGTAATGAAGTGATAGTTTGATTAAATTGTTTGACTGAAATATATTGGACATGTATTTTAATAAGAATGGGATACATGAACATATTGTAGACATGTAATTGAATGAGATTGGATTATTTATGTAAGTGAATGTAAGAGGTATGTGACATAACATGATACACTGGTAAAAGTGATGTAAATTATGTGGTTATATGTACTGAATGTGTATTGTGATTGAGTGAGTCATCGAGGATGGTCACTCACTAAGTTTACAAAAACTCACCCAAAATTTGCAATAATTTTCAAGTTCAGAGGACATGTTCAGTTAGGCTAATTGGAGTATAGCCACTGAAATCAGACATGGACTAAGGGTCGAATGAGTTTGCATCTGCGTATGTCTTTAGTGATTATTGTTTTGAACTATGTTTCTGCAAATATTTTACAACGAATATGTAAATGATTTGGTAATGAAATGACATTATGATTACAAGTGATTGGTATCTGAAATAGGCCCAAATGGTTGTTGAATTATGATGTTTTGTAAAGTGTTTGTAACACTTGCGAATCGAAATGTTTAAGAATAAAGTGGACCCAATTTGATTATTGATTTTTTGCATATGCATACATTGTTTTAAAAAAATTTGTAACGAGTTTTAACTGAATAACTGTTTTAGCATGCCATCCTTGTTAGGTACATACTCGGATAGCACTCAGGATGTCAGGTACGTTTCCTACGAGAGTGGGTTGTTACATTTTGGTATCAGAGCCCAGATTTAGTATCTTATATAGGCGATAATAGAAAAATGTGTTAATTTATATACATTTCAGTCATGTCATAAAAGACAGTAGCAACTGATCTCCAGTCTGAGTTACATTTCTATGAGTCACATGTATGAGCATTTGCTAAGAATTTGAGTTGATTGAAATAGAGAAAAGACTGATGATTTGTTTGAATTTGAGAAAATGAAAGTTTTTTGATATTTAAAAATGAGAAATATTTTATGGTTAGATATGACAGATAATGATTCAACACATTTGTATTGGTGGATGTATTATGGAATACCACATCAATATTATATTATGGTAATATATCCCCGGAAGTGATATAGATGTGAATACATTATCGTGGATTAGTTAAGGAAAATAAAGAAATAAATGGAAATGATGAGATTAAAGTAGACAAGCAGAATGAAATGGAGACAAAAATTTATTATGATCTTAAGGAGATGAACTTGGAAATGAATTGGTTGTTGATTAATGTGACAGGAGATATGATCCACTATAAGAATTTGATAGTGGAATTTAAATCAAAATTTTAGGATGATTATGCATCTATAATTCCGAATTGATTGCAAACATACGCAAGTATGACGATTTAATGATAATTGGAAGGCGAGATAATGATAGCAATCTATGTAAAAGTTGTCAAGGTTAAGTTGATTTGTTATTTTGTGAGTACATATCTAATAATGGAATCACCATGAAAAGTGAGCGTATTGAGCACATATGTATTATATGTGTGGAGGTGATATAGTAAGTGATCTATGACTTATTGAATAATTGTTAATCATAGTTCTCATAGTTCAGAGTCTAAAATGAATTAGAGTAACACATGAAAGTGCTTACAGTGATTGATCAGGGTAGACTGAGATTGTTAATGATGTTATTATGGGTGATGAATTAAAGGGAAAAAGAAGAAAGACATGACCATGAGCACACATGAATATGAGATTCTGTCTATGCATTAAAAGTGAATGTTATACATGGTATATTCTGTTATTTGATGCATTTCATATAATACATGTTCTAATAAAGGTGTTGTGATCAGAGTAGCCAGTCTAAAAGAGCTTTAAGCTTAGAATTTTGCATGTAGAGCTTTGCTTCATGATTTCTATATCTGACTGAGCCTAAAGGGCCAGTATCTATATTTGAAAGGCATTCGATCACACCAAATAATAAAAAATTTGAAGATTTTGTAATATACAATGATGTTTTGCATCAGAAATTAAGATACAATTTGTTGCAACATAATAAACTAATTTTGTATGCATAAAGATAATTAAAGTCTCGTGAGTTGGTTATTTGATACATGATTTGAAACTTGCTAAAAGAGCCATTGCTTTGAAAGCTTGAAGACACTATATGTACAGTGAAATATTTTGGATCTATATAAGTAGACAGATAAATAACGTTTGAGGTACTTATTGAGTTTGAAAGAATTGAATACAAGACTGAGATAATGGATAGAAATATTGAAGGATTATGATTGTACATATGAGTACTATCCTGGCAAAGCTAGTGTATACCTGATGCTTGAATAGAAAATTCAATAAAGGAATAACGCAAATTCAGATATTATGGTTACCAAATCTAGTGCAATGAATAGCATAGAATATTAAATTGACTTTTAGGCAAGTCAAAGTACTATTAGCTATTGAATTTGAGATCAGTTTCACACGAAAAGATTAGTAAAGCCCAAATTGAAGATTCAGAATTTATGAATCTTAATGAGGAAATTAAAAAATTAAAAATGAATCCAAATTTTGAGTTTGAATTAGAAAATGATACTTTGTGATTGAAATGAGAAGTACATGTACACGATAAAGAAAATTGAGTAAAAGAGTGTGAGAGAAAGCACAAATAACAACTTATGCTATACATCCTAGTAGAAATACGATGAAATAATGTTTGACGGTTAAGGATGTAGAAACAAGTGACTATATGTATAAGTTGTCAATAATCTTAACTGTTAGAGATATGCTTAAACCTGAGATTTTGGAATTCATAGAAATATGAGGTCAATGTATATTTTTAATTGACTTTAAGCATAACAATCATTATCACAGTGATATCATTAGAATATCTTATAAGGTGTTATACAACAGAAAGAGTCATCCACCTTTATATGAGGACGAATAAAGCCTAAAAATAGTTGAAGGCTATAATTGATGGGAGATGTTGATGATAAGTGAAATTGATATGTATTAGAAATTAAGTGGCTCAAGAAAGACGAATGAATTAGGTGGATCAACACTAAAGATTGGAACAAAATGAGATAGGCACATGACTTAAGTGTATTAACACTAAAGAGATATGAAATATTAAGCAAAAGATGAATTGGTTCTGACAGTATCACCTTGGCAAGGTGTGCTCAGGTTAGGAAAAAATATACACTAAGCCTGGCATAAATTGGTCCACATAAAATTATTGTAAGAATAGGACCATTAACATATGAGTTTGTATTACCAACAAAGATGTCTTAAATGCATGAAGTGTGATACGTGAATATGTTAAGAAATATTAATATGATCTGATATTGGCATTATCGATTCTGAAAATGAAATTGTGAGTAATCTAAAATAGATTGCAGAATTAGTTAAAACAGTGTGATATCAAAATAAGAGTTTGACGGACCGAATGATTCCATTGACTATAGACAATGGGAAGAAATAATTCTAATGAGGAAGCAACCTGGAAAATGCAGGATCATATGAAGAGACAATATCCCCACCTGTTTGAACAATCAAGTAACAATTTCGAGGATGACATTTCTTTTAGGAGGGGAGAATTGTAACATCCCGTTATCTATGTTAAGGATAAAATAGTATATAACTAAGTTTAATGAGAAATTAGAAAGTGCATTTCATACTTATGCAAAATATGACATACACATACATGTGAATATTGAGTTTTGAACATTAAAATGAATGTACATGCATTCATTGACTTATTCCGGGATATTAAAAAAATGTTAAGTGATCACTATGTGAATTATTAATATGATCTAATATTGGCGTTATCGATTATGAAAGTGAAATTGTGAGTAATCTGAAATAGATTGCAGAATTAGTTAAAACAGTGTGATATCAAAATAAGAGTTTGACAGACCGAATGATTCCATTGACTATAGACAATGGGAAGAAATAATTCGATTAAGGAAGCAACCTGAAAAATGGAGTATCATATGAAGAGACAATATCCCCACCTGTTTGAACTATCAGGTAAGAATTTCAAGGATGAAATTTCTTTTAGGATGGGAGAATTGTAACATCCCGTTATCCATGTTAAGGACAAAATAATATATAACTGAGTTTAATGAGAAATTAGAAAGTACATTTCATACTTGTGCAAAATATGACATACATATACATGTGAATATTGAGTTTTGAACATTAAAATAAATGTACATGCATTCATTGACTTATTCTGGGATATTAAAAAAATGTTAAGCGATCACGATGTGAATTACGTTTTGGTATGCCTTGAATTTTGGTATGTTTGGATTTTAATTAGTAAATTGGAATTAATGTTATAGATTGGGAAATTAATGGATTAAAATGTACATTTGGACTAGGACAAATGCCATGTGGTTAGATAAATTGATACATGAAAAATTTGGATGATTTAGCTTATAATTGAGTGACTTGTGGCATAGGTAATTAATTGACAAATGGCAGCAATTAATGAGTGACAAATAGACTAGTAACTAGGTGACATTTGGCAGCTTATGGAGTGGACAAATGGGATGCATGCTTAAGGACAAATGTTATTAGGAAAAGGTGACACCTAGTTTAGCACCTAATGTGTCAAGCTAATGCAGAATTGTTTCTGCCGAGTTCATTTCCTTCTTTCCTTACTCTCTTCACCGAAATACACTCTCTTCTATAGCTCCGGAGTTTTGCTTCACTTGTGATCAATTACCACACCAAATCCATGCTTTTATCCTTCACAAGATAGTTGTAGAACTAGAATATTATAGTTCTTATTGTGGTCTTTTACCCTAGCTGAAATCCTTCCTAGTTTCACCTTGAATATGTGATGATTCTGCATGTTTGGAGTACAAGTAAAAGATTAGTGTTTATGGCATGTTATAACAGATATTGATTGATGAGTTCTGGATAAAAGTGAAGAAATGTGCAGGAATGTTATGAATTGGAGAATTTTCATTAAACATGCTTTCGTATTTTGATTATATCTTGATATGTAGATTTCTAAATGGATTGATTCTAAATTCAGATTAAATTTTAGACATATGTCTACAACTTTCTTGAAGAAGTCAAATTTTAATTATGTCTCTAAGACTTTCAAAAGTGACATGAAATTGAGTCTTGGCTTACGCTGTAACACTACCAGGAATAGAAATCATGTCCTATTGTTATTGAATAAACTGCATTGATGTAGGCCAAATTAGACTAAAGTGTCTTCACCAAAGTTGTAGCTTATACAAATTGGTATAAAGTTTGTAATTTTTAGATATTGGAATTGAGAGATATGAGATGTACAACTTAAATGCATGATCATTCACTACCAAAATTTCAAATGTACAAAGTATATGGTATTATAAGCATAACTCATAGAGTAATGAACCCAATTGAATGATTTTGGTGTCATTAGGAACTTAAGACACAAATGAACAATTTTCTAGAAGGAAGTGTTGCTAAATTACTCCATTTACCTGGTGTGAATAATTATGAAATGTTGACCCGAAAGTTTGTTTTCAAAAAAATCTGAAATGATCAATGGGGTTGTTATTTTATTGAACTGTACTAAAATGTGCTGATTGTGTACTGGATTCTGGAAAATATTTGTTCGAGGCATTTTGGTATTTGAAAATGACATTGGAAGTGCTGTTTGAATGTGAATGCGGCTGACTAAATGATTTTATGATTCTTAACTGAAAAGTTGAATGCTAAACCTAGCCGATGACTACTGCTATTGTGAACTGTTACTGTGACTATTAAACTGTCATAATACTTGTAAAAGAAAGTGATTAAATTTGATTATTGAATTTTGACATGAATTTCATTCCAATGTATGTAATATAAAGGTGTTGTGACTGATACTATTACTGATAAGAGATATAAGCTCCTATATATGTGGTTTGAGCCTATGGATTACTGTGATTAATGAGCCTTATATCCATATTGGGTAAGGGACAGATAGACTGACTGAGCCCGATAATTGGGGATACTATAAAAACACACAGTCACAATAATATAAAAATAAATGTGAGTCTCATACATATTGCATCCACATATAATTTGAATTTATTGAGTGATTTGAAAAGCTTTAAGAATGTTACATGTTTAAATACATGGTATTAAACCAATGATTGTGTTTTATTCAAGTGTAATGAAGTGATAGTTTGATTAAATTGTTTGATTGAAATATATTGGATATGTATTTGAATAAGAATGGGATAAGTGAACATATTGTAGACATGTATTTGAATGAGATTGGATTATTTGTGTAAGTGAATGTAAGAGGTACGTGACTCAACATGATACATTGCTAAAAAGTGATGTAAATTATGTGGTTATATGTACTGAATGTGTATTGTGATTGAGTGAGCCATCAAAGATGGTCACTCACTGAGTTTACAAAAACTCACCGAAAATTTGTAATAATTTTCAGGTTTAGAGGACATATTTAGTTAGGCTAATTGGAATATATCCATGGACTAAGGGTCAGGATGAGTTTGCATCTGCATATGTCTTCAATGATTATTGTTTTAAACCATATTTCCGCTAGTATTGTACAACGAATATGTAAGTGATTTGGTAATGAAATGACATTATAATTACAAATGTTATGTATCTGAAATGGGCCAAAATGGTTGTTGAATTATGATGTTTTGTAAAGTATTTATAACACTTGTGAATAAAAATGTTTAAGAATAAAGTGGGCCCAATTTGATTATTGATTTTTGCATATGCGTACATTGTTTTTTTTTAATGTAACGAGTTTTGACTAAATGACTATTCTAGCATGCCATCTTTGTGTTACTTGGATATCACTCAAGATGTTGGGTATGTTTCCTGCAAGAGTGGGGCGTTACAAAAACCCAAAAGGGGTTAGTAGCTACAATCCTATCATCTTCTCAAGAGACATGCTATAAAGGATCTTTTACTGGGCAAAAATCCTATCATCCTTGGGCTTCTTGAAACTAGAATTAAGCTTATAAGCTTTATAATGTCATGAAATTTCTTAGGAAGGATTGGAATTACATTTCTAATCATGATCACCACTATAATGAAAGAATTATATATGCTTACAATAATAAGAAGGTGCAGGCTACTATTTTAAGCTTTTCAGATTAATACATCCATCTGAATTACAAGCTTATAGACTTAGGGATCAATTTTGAAGTCCATATTATATATGCTGCTAACTTCAAATTTCAGAGAACCAAACTTTAGGAGGATTATATTCAAAACTCACTGAATAAACCCTAGTTGTTAGCAGGTGATCTTAATTGTGTTTGACATCCATCAGGAGCCTAAAGTGATACGATTAGCTCTTCCAATCTTGGCAAAGAGCTAAAAAATGCTTAGTAAGATGGAGGTGAGTTATTTTAAATAAGTAGGGAATTTCTTCACTAGTGTAATAAGTAGCTGGGAAATTGCTTCATTATGAAGAAGTTAGACATAATTATTGTTAATCAGTTTTGGTCGAGTCATTTTCCAAATTCCAATGCTCATTTTGACTCTCTTTATGTGATGATCATTCAAGTATGGAAATTAAAATTTTCACATCTTCTACCTCTTACAAAGCCCCCTTCATATTTTTCAACTTTCTTACCAATAAGGAAGGATTCATGTAATTTGTTAATGAAGTCTAGGATTGCAAAATCTCTACATGCAAAGCCTACCAGCTTATGAGGAAACTCAAGATCCTTAGAAACAGACTAGAGACTTTGAACAAAGTAGATCAATCTTAAAAAATTGCTATATTACACGAAGCTAAAAGTGAATTGAGAAAAGCTCAGGATGCTTGTTATCAAAACCCTTATAGTTTTGCCATAAAAACTATTGAAGCAAGTAAACTGGAGATTTACAACAAGGATCTTCAAGATCACAACTCTTGACTTATTTAAAAGGCTAGGATCCCTTGGTTAAAGGAGGAAGACTTCACCATCAATTTTTTTTCACAATTATGTCCAAGCAGAGAGAAACTCCAACAAGATTGGTAGTCTTCTTCATGATTATAACCACTTGGTGACTAAAAGATATTTTCTAAAAGATATGACTTTCAAGTACTTTGAAAACCTACTTGGAGTTGCAAGACCTTCTGGTTTTTCTAATTTGTAGGAGCTTTTGGAGCTTATTAGTTCTCTTGTCACTCTATCCCAAGATGCATATTGAAACTCCAACAACCAGCTTCGCCCCAGTAAATGAAAATAGTTCTCTTCAATCTTAATCCTAAAAAAGCTCGAAGTCCAGATGGGTTTAATGCCCATTTCTTCCAAAGCACCTAACATATTACAAGTAATCTACTCTTGAAATTCTTGAAATCTGGAAGAATGTTGAGAGAAATCAATGCTACACATGTATGCTTGATTCCTAAACTACTTAATCCTAACTGACTCAATGAATTTTGCCCCATGTCATATTGTAATACTGTCTATAAGGTGATAACTCAGCTCTTTGGAACTAGTGTAATTTGAATGAATATGTCATTAAATGAAGTTCTAAATTTTTCATTTTCTTCATTTTTTAGTGACATGTTTGAGATATGTATATATGCAATATAAATATAAAACTTTTAATTGTAAATATTTTTATTTCATGTTTCAATTATACTTTGGTATAGTCCTCAGCATAAACTCTTGTTGTAATGCTTATGGATCTATACTATTCCTATCATATGATATTTTGAAGTAATTATTCTTTAATATATGATGTAAATTGTAACATTTTTAAGTACTTTGTATTATTTATAATTTAGGTCTATATGTGAATTAAATAATCTTTTTTCTTATATTAATTATGATTATTATTTACATGAGAAATATATGAAAAGTAATATTAAAAAAATAAGGAGAAAGTTATCAAATTTATATTATTATGATTTTTCGAAATATGATTGATGTAAAAGCAAAATTTATATAATACAATATATGAATGGGTTATTTTTGTAATTTTATAAAATTTACGAATTGTTTTATAATTTTAAAAAATTACTTAAAACAGTACCTATATTAACCGGTACCAATACCTTACTGTATCAAAACTAAATTTGTTACCGAATTTTTTTTTAAAATTTGCTACCGATTTTAATATAGTATTAAAACATTGATTGAACATCTTGAGTCCAGTTGTACCGTGAATACCTCCAATATAGTTGGGTTTTTAGGTTGCTGCCATTGGGAATACCGTGTGGCTATTACGCGCATGGCAGACTGAATAAAAGTGCATGGGGAATGGCAGAAGGTCAATACTAATGAGTTAAGCATAAAGAAAGAAAGGTTAGAAGCGAAACAATGACAATTCATGAAGAAGAGAATAGATAATGATGCAGGATAAGATGATGAAGATGAAAGAAGTGGATATACTGCTGAAGGGATGAAGAAAAATAGGAAGCAATTGAAAGAGAGTCAAGTAGTCAAGCTGCAACAAGAGATTGAAGCTTGGAGAGCGCTGACATAGACGAGTTTGGATCATCTAGGATTTACAACAACGGAAATAAACTGTAATTGAGCAAGGAAGGATAATACATAAATAGAAAGGAGACATAGAAAGGCCTTAAGAAGCCATAACGAGCTTATCATAAAGACCATCAAAGCAACGATGCACTGAATCAACGAGAACGAAGAGACCCAAGAGTGAGGTGCTAGTACGGGTAGAAGTGCGTAGGCCTTTACGTAGAAACATTTGTACTCAAATTTTGAAGATTTATATTTTTTTTATTATCAGAAGAAGCATACCCTTCGAAGCCAGTACAAATTAATAAATGGGAAAGGTTACACTACAAATTAAGACAACTGTACAACGACACGGACGAGTCAACTCAATATATATTGTGGCAAAACATTCCTTTCTGCGACATACAAGCAGAACTCGCTACAGAACTCCACCCTGGCAGACCATATAAATAAATGTACATCAACCAAAAGATGTTACCAGGGCGAACCATCCATGCCCGCAAAATGAAATGAGGCCACATTCACCACAGTAACTACTGAAACTAATCCATTCAACACGTCCAGCAAAAGCTCCACTCTCAAGGTTTCATTACTCTGCAAAGAAATCCCTCGGTTAAAGAGCATTTTGGAACCATTATCTTGCTAAGCAGATTATTTTAGCATACTAGACAATTAATATAGGTCCTATTTCGTGTCTTGAAAAAGTTGATACAGGGTTGACAAGGCAACAAGATTTTAACAATTCATGCTTTATGTCAGCAAGCCGGGATGTGTTGTGAAGGATTACCTGGCTTACAGATGCAAACAAAATCTGCAGTTAGCATGAAAGTTACCAGATATTCAAGAACCAGATAGGCTTGTATACTATTTTTCACGTGGGTAGGCTAAAATCATAAATAGAAAAAAAAAAAGACATCAAAATTTATTATATGAAATGATCAAACTAAACGAGGTTCTGGAAAAACTTGGACTCATGGTAACCGCAATGACCTAAATAACGGACTGTTATAGAACTCAACGAACTCAGACCATATGATATATCGAGTTGGGGGCCAAATAATGTCGTGTTTGGCATTTAAGAACCCCCCGCAATGTGAACTTTGAAAAGTCCCAATGATATATGAATTGTCCAACATTCAATGATATTTTTTGTAATTAACTATGCAAAAACAGCTTTAGAGTTTGTAAATGAAACAAAAGAGAACAGACCGCACACAAACTTTAATTTGATGGGATGAAAAGTGAGAGTTGGTATGATGCTATTACCATTAATAGTAACAGCAAGGGGCTTTTGTCCTATTCACTTTATACTAAGTTCTCTTTATTATATAAGAAGTAAAAGTTAGTCATCATATTTTGTTCAAGAATAAATAATATTTTTAGGTAGGACTCAGTAATACTTTGAAAATCTTAATTGGAATTTTTTTACTAGTAGGATTATGGTTCTAAGAACTTGTCCTTCAAAGTAAGGAAGGCATTTTTTCCCTACCATTTTTTTAGTTTTCAAATTAGGGTGACAGTTTTTAAAACTCTTGAACTTAAAAGAGTGACTCCTAATTTCATAATCTTAGGAGAGATCCCTAGTACTATCCATTGTCTCGCGTTCTTCACTAAAAAGCCCAACAATTCTAATCTGAATTTCAGCAACACAAGCTGATATTTTAGCAGCCCATATCAAAATTTCAGATCTGGAAACAACTTGGCAAAAAACTCGATAGCCCTGTTTTATTAGCTAGTTGACATATCATTATTAATTCTAAGTTATCAGAGCTTTGATTCAACAATGGAGATACATAGAGGAAGGATGAATATTTAACGACCAGGAGTAAAATGAATTCAACTCTGAAAATTCAGGAAAATTTGGACTTTGACGACCATTTAGAAAACTAACCCAAAGGATTGCTGGACAGCAAGCTACAAATGATGGAGAGGGTGTAGAAAAAGTGAAACCAAAAATGACGAGGCTTAAAATTAATCAAAAAGAAGTTCGGTTAGGTAACCAATACCTTCCAAGGAAAAACAAACCAATGGCACTTGAAGCGCCTGGACAAGAGACGCACAAAGTGAAACAAAAAATGATGAGGCTGAAAATTAATCAACAAAGTTCGGTTAGGTAACCAAAACCTTCCAGTGGAAAATGAACCAATAGCACTTGAAGTGGCATGTAAAAAACTTGAGACTGCACAATGGAGTTTGAAACTTGCAACACTTTGATGATGTTACTAAGAAAGTTCGTGTTGACTTTGCAGTAAAGATGGAAACACATCTATTTTTAGATTGGACAGCAATAAAGATGCAAACGAAAATGGTTGAGCTAGTTAAAGTCTTGTGGAAATTGTTAAGAGGATAGCACCAAATGTTGAAAAGAAAGAGGTAAAACTGAAATTATTTAAAAAACATATACTTAGCTTTTTATTACCAAGATCTCCAAGATCAACTGACAACCTTAGTATGACTGTTTGATGTACTTTCCATTCGATAAGAAGGAATTGAATCTGAAAGCCAATTCAAATTTCACAGAAAAAATGGCTTAAGGGAAGAAATTCGAGAAGAGCTTATGATGCAGGAGCATTTAGTTTATATTCCTAGTTAATATTGGATTTCTTACTATTTAGTACTTCTTAAGTTATTTGGA
>JANTNU010000008.1:19584912-19598106 GCA_024752395.1 Erythroxylum havanense
AAATATCATTTAGCGATAATGCCATGCGTATTCAAAGAAAACAACTCCGAATAGCTTAAAGCTCCTTTTTTAGATAATATAAACCTAGCTATATAGGATTGTTTATACAAGATATTGACATAAAAGCCCCAGTGATTAATTAAGCTGTGAAAACCCATTAATAATTGGACTAATATTTAGAACTAGCTAGTGTTTGGGATTTTAATTATGATATATATCTAATTCCTGAAAATCAAAAGAAGAAAACGAAAAAGCAGATTAGATGTAATGATTAAATATGCGACTGGCCCCAATGAGATTAGTTGCAAAGAATTTTTGCCGACGATTTAAGAACAACCACAAAGGATAAAGTGGATTAACTTGGAAAAGTCTTGTTATTAGTCCTTTCCACCTTTGATTAAGATTAAACAAGTTGGATTAAGTAATTAACATTCACTATGGCGGTGCTTTAACTCATTTTATTTACTGTTTGCATTTGGATTGTTCTGCATCACATCAACGTGTCCGGAGAATTTCATCTTCGATCGGTTGCTTAATTAATTGAAAATTGAGTACGTAAGTAAACATTGGATTAGGTTTTTGAATTAAATTAAGGAATTTATATATACATATTAGATAGGTGCAAAAGAGAGTCGAAATCAAGGGCCCATGATAGCTTATTACTTGAAACCCCATTACATATGCTATTAATGGATGTGCATATGACAAGCTATGATTTCACAAGGGAAGCAACCTCACCAATGAATGAGGAAATCATTAGCTTGCAGAAAAGTGGGGTTAAATAACCCAGGCCTCTCATTCAATTCTTTCTGTCCCCATTGGGGCTTTTCTTATTGCCTAACCATTCTTCATTTCATCATCTGGTACGTAACCCATTACATTACATTTTTAATGTGTTTTGAAAATTGTACGTTAAAATTCAGATGGAATCTGAGTTTTAGCTGTATTTAATAATTTAATTATATCTGTTATATATAAACAACTAAAATGCTTCTTCATTAATTCGCTTAATTAGGTCAACATGTTAATTCCAGTGTACGTACAAGGAAATTAAGGGGGTTCCGTTCACCCGTGATTACCTTGACCATCAAATCTTGCCTAGGAGGAGCTTCAATTTGAGCTTTGAAGTCAACTTAAAGTTCATGGCGTTGAATATGTGGGATTGACTTTTGTTATCTGTTTTGGATACTACTGAGTATGCCCAATTGAAATGAGGGAAACATCATAATTGTCCAAATCAAAACCACATGAATGGAAATCTTTCACTCCATGCATTTTTACTTTTCATCATTGCATGTTCTGCTGGCTACAATTCATTACACGGCCCAACTTAAAAGTAGACTAGTCCAACTCCTTCCATCCCATTGCCAACCTGAACTATCACTTTTATGTTAAAATTAATATAGGGAATAGATAGAGAGTCATTAAAAAAAAAAAAACACGTTGCAGCGTGATTGAAACTAATTACTGGCCAAAAATACCTCCAAGATATACTTTTAATTGTTGTATGAAACGAGATAAAGTTATCTCTGATAAATCATCATCATCATCACTCAGTTCGAAATTTCGCAATAAAGCAAAATCTGGAGAGGTCCGATAGTACTCTGACAAATAATATATATATATATATAGTTATGTATAATTGATAGAATGATTATGTATAAATGTAAATGAATCAATTGTCTTTCTTATGGCAAGTAGCTAGGGTGACGTTCTTTGTATGGCTTCAAGCATGGCCACAGGCTGTTGGTTAGTTAATACGAATATTAGTAATCTTATAACATATGGTACGCAATCTACTTGTACGTGTCCCACACTTTGATTACTACTACACTCTCTCCCCATATAAGTTTGCCTGTGAACAAAAGGAATATATAGAGATATCACCATCCCTCTCACTCTCACACTCTCTCTCTCTCTCTGTTTCGTGGTTGAATGCTGATTTAGCCCGTAGTTCTTGCTCATCTTCCGGTTTACCCTCCATTGAACAAACACACGCAGAGAGATTAAAAATAATACTCATTCCCATAAATGGACAAGACCTTATCCCCCTCTCCTCAAATCTAACCGCTCTGTTTAGATAAGAGTGAAATCTATTACAAAATCTTCGCCTAATCTTTCAAACTTAGTCCCCCAACTTGGTGTGTTATACACAAACCAACACGTTTTTTTTCCTTAATGGGTTGTCATGAATTTCGCTCTTTCTCCTTAATCCAATAGGGTTTAAATTCTACAACTTCCCTTGCTTCAACTCACTATTCTTCCTTTTTAACCAGATCAGATAGGATCCCTATTACGGACATCATCATCACTTCTTGTTCCTAGTTCGTGTTGATGGACTGCTTGAGGGAGATAGAAGGAAAACAAGCTCATGATCCTATTTTTACTGAAAGAATGAGTAAATCCTCACGTTGTGTGTGCGTTCCTGGTCCTGTGATCGTTGGAGCCGGCCCTTCAGGGCTCGCTGTAGCTGCTTGTCTAAAGCAAAAGTGTGTCCCAAGCACAGTTCTTGAGAGATCTAACTGTATTGCCTCTTTGTGGCAACTTAAGACTTACGACCGTCTTCGTCTTCATTTACCTAAGCAGTTCTGCGAGCTTCCACTTAAGGGATTCCCCCCCGAATTCCCAACTTACCCTACTAAACAGCAATTCATTGAGTACTTAGAGGCATATGCTGAAACTTTTGATATTCGGCCAAGGTTCAATGAGACAGTATCATGCGCAGAGTATGATCACGCTCTTGGGTTTTGGCGTGTCAGGAGTGTGGGGCTAAAGGGAAAGGAGATAGAGTACGTAAGCAGGTGGTTGGTGGTAGCCACCGGAGAAAATGCGGAGGCTGTTCTGCCGGACATTGAAGGTATAGGAGAATTTGGAGGAGATATAAGGCATACAAGTTTGTACAAGAGTGGAGAGGAGTTTAGAGGAAAAAGGGTTTTGGTCGTTGGATGTGGGAATTCAGGCATGGAGGTTTGCTTGGATCTGTGCAATCATGACGCTAATCCGTCGCTTGTGGTCAGAGACACAGTAAGTTGTTGTACTGCTACCACTACGCTTCAATCCTCCTCCACTCTCTCTTCTGTCTCTCTACAGAAGGGGGAAAAAAAAAAAACCTCGGAAACTTTTTGCAACTTTTTGTCAATTCAAGAGTCGAATTTCGGGATTTTCTTTCTATCAGTTCATAGATCAAAACTCATCTTTTTTTCCCTTGTGCCCTCAAAGTTTTTTTTCTTCGAAGTTCCAAGTCCAAGCAGTGCAATAGTAGTCTTCTCCGCAACTGCTAAAATTTTCATGACAGCTGAGAACTGTTGCTCTTATACAAAAGTTGGCCCTAAACGAGAAAATTATATTTATATTACATACATGTAATTACATATGTTTCGAGTTCCAATTACTTTTTCAAATTGACAAACAATCTCTATATTATATTGCGAGTAGAGAAGTAAAAATCCTTTTCATCTTTAACTTTCTTGGGATTCCCAAGCATGCGGAACATTGGTCAGACCGGTAGGATCTTACATATATTTTGATAATAATTATAATACATCAGAACCCATTTTCATGTTCCTCTGATCAATCTTCTCTGTAAAAGAGCTAATACGCACGCACGACCCCTAGCTCTAGGGATGAGGAGGAGAGGATTAAGCGGAAAGCCCGTCACCTCTTTCAGTAGTCCTGTGTTTTGGGGCACTTATGAAGTTAATTTTGATTTTAGGTGCATGTTCTACCGCAAGAGATGCTATGGAATTCAACTTTCGGGTTGTCCATGTGGTTGCTAAAGTGCCTGCCCATATGGCTTGTCGATCGGCTGCTGCTGGTAGTGTCTTGGTTTATACTGGGTGATACGGCTAGATTCGGATTGGACCGGCCGCAATTGGGTCCCCTTCAACTCAAGAACCTGTCCGGGAAAACCCCAGTTTTAGATGTTGGAACACTTGCCAGGATCAAAAGTGGAGACATTCAGGTACTTTCCTAATCACCTTTTTTAACATATTCCATATTGCGTTCACCCCTTCAAATTGCTCTTTGGCAGCTATTTCCTTGATGATGGATCTTTTTAATCTACTGTTTCCATCTTAGTAGTTTCTTTTTTCCTTCATTCACACTCGCTTATTTCTCTCTTTTCCGTTCCATTATCAAAGTTACTTTAACAATTCTCGTATTATCAATTTCTCATCAACTATTTATCATGTCCTTGCCTAAGTTCATACAAGTCATAATTTGTTGAATTTACTTATCTTTTCTTTAAATTTTAATAAAAATTGATAATTTATAATAATTTAATTAAAAATTCATAATAAGAGAGAATATTTATTAGAATTCGGTATCAAGTTCCTCTTAATTATGAAATATGTTTTTTTATTTTTGTTGCAACACTTTCTTAAAAAAGTTTCTATGCACACTAATTCCTCATCCTCAAATCAGCCATTCCTTGAGTTATTGTCCCATTAAAAAAATACCATAAAAATATTATAGAAGTAAAATCTTGATATAATTTGAAACAAGAACACAGAAAATCCAGTAACAACAAATAAACCATAATTAACTCTGATAACATATATTCGATTCCTATTATGAATGCCTAGATTCAAGCATCTCTTTTACACTTTTTTTTTTTTTATAAAAAAAGTCGGATCCTAAATTTGACCGCTATTAGTGTAGGTATGTCCTGGTATCAAGAGGTTGAAGCGTCGGGCTGTGGAGTTTGTTAATGGGAAAACCGAGAACTTCGAAGCAATTATTTTGGCCACAGGTTATAAAAGCAACGTACCCTCTTGGCTAAAGGTGCCTTTATCTACCTTTATTCTAGTTATTATATGTATATTTCCCTTCTTTTTGTCAAGTTTCTTGATTCTTAAGTGTCTGTTAATTACTATAGCAACCAAAGTTTCAAAAAGGCTAACAAAAAAGAGAACATTGGCATGAATTGAACTTTGTCAGGAGGAAGACATGTTCTCGGAGAAAGATGGATTGCCAAGAAAGCCATTTCCACATGGATGGAAAGGAGAGTGTGGGCTATACGCAGTGGGGTTCACTAAACGTGGAATACTAGGTGCTTCCATGGATGCCAAGAGAATAGCTGAAGACATCAAACGATGTTGGACAGCAGAAGCCAAACATAGCATGCCCTGTGCTAGACCACTTCAGTCTCGACCATCTCAGTGATTATGGGGAATTTAACTGGAAAAACATATAGAGTTGATGAAAAGCACTGAAAGGGTTTTCTATGAATGATGGTGACGAAAGACGCATTATCTAGGGTGGGTACTTGTTATCATCCTCCATCGTGAAAGGAGAAAAATAAGAGTTGGGGTTGGACCAAAAAGGGTTATATATAAAGATGAATGTACCCTTATCTCTTTTATCAGGATCTGAAACCGGCCAAAGGGTTTGGGAATTAAAGAAAAGTTCAGAGCAAAAAGAAAAAGGTTGTTTATGGCGTGGGGGACCTCAGAGATCGAGAAGCTACCTGTACATCATCTTGTACATTTGCCAAATTTGCTCTAATTAGGTAATGACTTTTCTAGAGAGGAAAAAGAAGGTGGTGGTAGGTTGTTTGGTATTTGCTTGCCCGGTGATGATTAGATATGATTTTGTGGTTTTCAATTTCCCAATAGGGTTTTGGATATGAGATCATGAGACTATTAACATGTAATCTAATTCTGGTCTGCTGGCTGCCTAAAATTGTATGCTTCACATCATCTTCCTTGTAGCTATCTAGGTTTGAGAAGTGCTCAAGAGAAATTGCCATTTCTAATGGCAAAATTCTTACGGATATCATATAAATGGTACAATTCCTCCCTTTCTTTGTTTCTTTTTTTTCTTTCAAGTGGCGTCCTTTCTGCAAATTTGATATAATTCAATCCCAGGAGAGGTCAGGACCACCGACTTCTCATGATAAGAAGCTACATATGGGCATTTAAAATCGACGGAATCACATTAAATGAAACCAGAAGTGTCAATGATTCTTCTTGTTATTTAATTTTCTCTCTCACTCTCTCAGCCTCACTTACGTCCGTGAGTTTGTAAGTTGCAATTAAATCCCCCTCATCGATCTTAACATGCTCAAACACCAATCTGCTGTTATTATTAGCTAGCTAGCTACCAGCTGTTTAAAAACCTTGCCTGATAGGTATCTTCGGAAGCTCCATACCAATCCCAATATGCAATTTAATGTCCGCGAGGGCCATGACACTAGTATGTAGAAAGTGCATCAGTTTAGAGAATGGCCAATAGTGAAGAAGATGATTAAGGCCATCTTTTCATCCTTTTACAGTAAAAGGATTATACAGCCAGCAATATCTCGGTCTTCTACTGACCTCTTCCGGCAAATCATCCGTCATATATGCGGGAAATCGTCGTCCTTAGCTCATCCATAATAAAGCAATTACTTCAAACATACCTTACGAGCTTGCAATTTTCTATATGCCACAACTTATCCTACTAATTGAACCCTAAAGCTATTTGGTTGGCAGCCAGTTCAAGCCGAAATTAATGTCAACCTAAAAGCTGAAGATCATTTAGAAAACCTGAATGAACCAAAAATATAAACCATGCATGCATCGCTACAGTAGTTAGACTGACATAAATTGAAAATGTTGAAATAAAGAGTATTTTTATTAATAAATGCCTGTTATGAAATACTAGCTAGTTCTCAGATGAGGGAAAGATCAGCTGAGAAAAAAGTGTTTGGAAGAATGGAAAATTTAGGCATGCGATCCTATTGCTAAAGTTCGAAACTGGTAATTCCAAGTTTAGCAGCTTATTCATTTGATGATTAGAAACTTTTAAGTTTTGATTTTCGTATGTATTCCAAAATCTTTTTGGATAATGTTTATTATAATACTTAGCATAAAGAAAAAGCGTTTTTTTTTTAATAAACTATTAAAGGCCCTTTAAGTCTTGAACCTAAACCATGTCAAAGAAGCCTAATTAAGTAGATTTTAATTGTGAGACAATCTTATATAGTTTAAGACAAGGTCAAAACCCGATTGCTACTATTTTTTTACTTTGATTTGCATAGGATATTTTTCTTTTGCAGAAGAATAACGCAATTTGTTTTACATTTTATGTAGAATATAACATATTGTACTAAATTTAACTAACTATGAGTCAAATGGTTGAAAATATTAATCTAATATGCTCTAAAGTTGTAATCTTAAATCTAAGAAAATCACAAAATCATTGGTCAAAGAACATTTTTTTTTGAAATCTTGATCCAAGAATTTTAAAATTTACAATTAAATGCACTTTAGTTTAGGGAAGACATATTATAGAGTTCTAAATAATTTCCACTTTCTACTAAAAGTGCAATTTGTCTACAAAATTGGAAGTAATAAGTAAAACCTTATAAGTTTGACTTGTTCCAGGCTATGATATCTATCCTATAATTATTCATTAACAACCATGATTATAAAATATTTATTATTTATTAACAAAAAATATTTTATTAAATTTAAGCTTAGCAAGAAAAATAAATTCAAATTTGTTAGGGAATGGAACTTCAAATAATTTTGCATCTTTTTAAATGAATAATAAAAATTATAATGTTCTCAAAGTTTAATTTTGTTATAAATTTACTTATTCCATTTTATAGTTAATTACTCTATGATATTTCTTGTTTACAACTAAATTGAAGCTCACACTTTTTTATTTGTTAAAACGGACCATATGTGTATCAAGTAAATGGAAGACAACTAAAATTGATATAGTATAAAAATAACTAAGAGCTCACAATATTTACTAGGACATTCCTTAATTATGATTTTTACTTTTTCTATGATGTAGCAAAAATAATTGTGTTTGATAAGCTCCCAATTTGCATTTATATGTGCCTGAAATATATATTGCAACAAAAATATGCTAGTGAGTATGGATGTTATATTTTCTAGAATAAGTATAAATGAAAATACATATAATCACAAAGGAAGAGGTTTGGTTAAGGCTTTTAAGAAATATAGCTTATTTAGACCACATAAAATTAGTTTGAAACTAAAAACAAAGGGAAGGCACGCATAATAAATCAAAATTTTGATTGAGTATCAATAAGGATGTGACACTTAACCACAATCATAAGAGACACAATGAGAATATAATCACACATATTGAAAAAACATAAAAAAGTATACAAAATTTAGGATCCGGATGTATTAGAGTTTGACACATCCATATCCATCTCCATAAGAGTTACAAAAAGAGAAGTGCCCTAGGACATGGGCATGTTAGATTCATGTTTGACACTTATTTCAATAAAAGTTACAGAAAGATACACAACTTAAGACATGAAAGTATCAAAGCTTGTATCCCTTTCTAGGAAGAAATATAAGGACATAATGTCTAACAGATGACCAGTTCCTAATCGATAACCTATTTAAAAAGAGGCTAAATATAAGAAAATGGATTTTTTTAAATATTATTCGATTCTCATTGTGGCTAATAATGTCTTATCAAAAGAGAGCTATAGAACACTTAAAATAGTCATTTTCAAGAGGGAGGGAGGGAGAGAGAGTGAGAGATTGAAAGTCAATTAGGAGAAAAAAATATCATTAACTTTTCAAGACCATTATCATGGGATAACTTAACATAAGTTTTTCTATTCTTTCAACTGTTATTGTTGTTATTTCAACGATGGTTATAGGCTAATTGCTTTTATATCTTGATTGTGTAGATCTGTATTACCATCAACCGTCCTCTTTTAGCTTCTCTGTTAATAATTTATTCTTCTTCTAAATGTTAAAATAATTATGGGTTAATACATTGATATCTTTTATAATTTGAAAATTTCTTATCTTAATTTTTATATTCAAAATTATTATTAGCCCTTGTAATGTATTGTGTAGTTGTCACCCTAACCCTCTCTCATATTAAGTTAAACCTTCATATATTTATATTAAAAAGACACATTTATGAGGTTCTTGAGTTCTAATATAATATCTTTTCAAAGTTATGAATAAACATCAAAATTATAGAACATGGCAAAAGATGGCTTCTAGAGAGAGTAATATACACTACAAGAAGAAGGGAAATTATCGACGGAAGTTTCCGTTAGTAACATCAGAGATTTCGTCGGTAACTATATTTGCTGACGGAACAGAGCGACGGAGACTTACATCGAAGCAGACACAGTCAGTATATTTTACCGACAGTAAGACGGTAACCGAGCGTATAAATGCATCATCGGTATAGTTGGTAGAAATTTATCGATAGAAACCGTTGGAATATATTTCTATCCTCGTCGACGGTTTCTGTAGTCTGTCGGTAATTATATTACCGACGGAAACACAAACCGTCAGTAATTGTAACCCTTTTTCAAATATACCCTTGATTGCTTAATCTAAAGGTAGAAGCTGTTAGATCGCTGAGGTCACCTTTAATTCTCTGTAAATGTCTTGTTGAATGACAAATTTTCGAAAATCTGGTTGTGAAATTTGATTTCAATGTGAACAATTATAAATTATCCTTAAATAAATTTTGGAATTTTCAACCCATGGAATTGGTTTAAACAGAAAGTTAAATGATCATAAAAAGAAAAAAGTATTTCCTAACTGATAATTAAAACATTAAATAGTACATAAATGAATACTAAATTAATGACAACAACAATCCTATTGTCCTGGTGAGCGTGACTGATGTGAGTCTCTATCCCTCGATCTCATTTGGTCCATGTCATTTTGACGCTTACTTATTACTTCCATCAAAGTCTGAACTGTGGACTCAAGTTAATTGATACGTTGCGTTGTCGACAGTGAATTAGATGCTATTGTAGTCGACATAGAGGAGTGTGAATAAAATGTGTTGACACATGAACCTAGGCCAAAAATCCTTCCCCAACTGTCCCTACCACCCATTGCATCAAAATATGCTTAGGTCTCATCAACAGGTTGTTCATCCTGCGACTGTTGTCTAATTGTTTGTTGTATTGGTCCTATTAGGAGGCAATGCTTATATTATAATTAGTAAGTGATAATTATTAAGATTGAATATTAAACTATGAAATTCACATACATTTAGTTCTCGACATCGATTATTGATGAATGTCACACCGTCATGTTTCTTAGTGTGAGTATGCAAAAATAACTGACGGGATGTAGGCCTAACGCCTATAGGCTTTTCCTACATAACAATGAAATGTTATAATTAAGTTAAACTAGAATTTATAAAAATTTCGGCAGAGTCTCTTATGTTTTTATGATATTACCTCCTATTTAAGAAAGCAAAGCACTCAACAGCCATAAATGGTACCAACAAATTACTCCACACAGCCATGATCATTAGGTAATAAATGTGTTTGAATGAACTTTGCCCTTCGCCTTTAAGAACCAAGGTAATAAATGTGTTACTGATTTCCCTTAGCAACTTTCCCTTTTTGAGGAATTTTTCAATAGATTGCAAAGTAGTTTCACCAACTAGATCTTATAATTTTTGAAATAAAAAGACATTCATCCTATCAGGATTAGGAGCTTTCAGTAGGTTTAGGGCCCTTAAGCATTTATAGATTTCTTCCCTGCTAATAGGTTGCAATAGTATGTTCTTCTCCTTAGTGGAAAATTGTTCCGTTAATATTTCCTTTATCAAAAAGACTAAGGAGGTAGCATTTGAAGGATAACCTAAAATATTAAAGTATAATCCTACTACTTCTTCCATGATTTTGTTCTTACCAGTTGTTAAATTTTCATCATTTACAAGACTTATGATTCGATTGTTGACCTTCCTTCATAAAAATTTTCTATGAAGGAAAGTATTGTTTCTGTCCCCTTTGTTTGCCAGAAGATTTTGGATATTTTCTTCATAATAGAGATTTCAATATTTAGAGTTTGAAAGTATTTCATTAAGGCTTACTTCTCATTCTCCATTATACTTAGATTAGTGGGATCCTGATAGAGCTCAGTTTATGGTTGCAATAGTTTTAGCTTAGAATGTTTCAATAATATATGTGTATAATCATTTTTTTCCTTATATTTTTTTAATTCGTCCTTTATACACTTTATATTTCTAGTGTAAATGTACTATTTAGTTTCGTAAAGCGAACTCTCTTTAATCCCTAAGAAATTGCAGCCTCAAATCCCTCAACATTTTTTAGGTGATTATTGAATCTAAAGGGAGTTTTCGTAAATTCATTAGAGTGATAAATGTATACAATGCTATTAAAGTGATCATAAATTTGAGGGTTGGGATAAGAGACCATACTTTGTGAGAATTTATGTACCCATTCTATGTTCGCCATACTCTTCTCCAACTTCTTCCTCAAATGCCATCCCTTTTGTTGTTTGTTACTCCAAGTAGAAAAATTGCTCATATATGGTAAATTGAGCTATGTCTAATGTATAGCTTTAGATCTTCATTTTAATTCCTAGTGCAAACATTACTATCAGTTGCAATAAGATCCCTTACATGATTAAAGTCACTAATAACTAGCCATGGTTCTAGCATATTATTCCACAAGGAAATTCTCTAGAAATTAAGATTAAAACCATATATCATGCTTATGTTGACCACCCACTGTTCTTGTAAGTACTTTTTGTTGATGTGAATCATATGATCTATGATCTATGTTCTTAGAATGTTAACTTCCTTCTTATTGTAGAGAAGTAATATTCTCCTATTATAGTGATAGATGTAGTTATTTATCATCTTCCACTTAATAAGTGAAAGGAAGAGGATGGTACATTTTTCCTTCTTGATTTTGGATTCTAAAATGCCAAAAATATTCGATTTATTCTCTAGTATAAAATTAATAGTAGCTTGTTACTTAGTGGGGGAATTCATACCCCTCATGTTCTAAATTACAACTTTCATGTTTCATCAGTTAAAGAGGTTGCCCTCTTATTCCAGTTTGATCACCTCCTATTTGTAACAACATTGTAACAACGTCAAATTGCTATGAGAGAGTGTTTCTTTGTGGATACACCTAATCTAGTTCCTTATCCCCCATTTTTTAGGGTTTGTTTGTCTCCATTATAGAGAGTGTAGAAATAGAAATAAAATTGTTATTAACTTATATACGCTGAACATCCTTATCCATTTCCTTCCTACTTATTTGTTTGGAGTCTTCCCTTATTCTGCTTTTATCCTCTCTAACTCCTTTAGGTTGTTGGCCTTCCTCACCAACTTTCTTACTAAGGAGTTCAAGAAATCCACCATTTTGAATACTCTTCCAAATGTTCTCACAAATTTTGTATACCTTTGGTTTAGGTTTCCAAATGTATGTTATAACTATATCCTCAACCATTTCCACGTTATTGTTGAATTTTATAATGGGGACCTCCTTAGGTAAGTCACTGATTATGCCCACTATGATGTGATTATGAAAAAGTTGATGTGTTTTATCCCAACAATAACTTGATCTAGATAAATATGTTTACCTATATAGTTTTCTAAATAAATTAAGCCTTTGGTTGTCTAATAGTTAAGTGGAATCCTATGTATGAGTACCTAAATAGGGATGTTTGTAGATCTGATGGTCTTAGTTTCAATATTAGGCCTCTATGATTGCAAAAACAGTGGTTTATTTCATACATGCCAATGGCCATTCTCCACCACTTTCAAGGGATATTCTTTATTGGTAAACTTGAAGATGAAGAAGTCATCTTTATTGACTAAGATTTCTACTAGCTTATAGGCCTTGCATTTTTCATTCACACATGTCCATATTGTGGGAAAAGAAACCCTTTTATCCATGAAGAAACCAATAAGCATTGATGATCATCTTTCTGCACCTTCTTTTAATATTTCAGTAGGGGGCTACCACATGTTCTTGGATATGGCTTGGAGGTGAAAAGAATAAGCTAGTATCTTTTTTTTTATGTCACCCACCATTTAATCCATGTGTGTTAAGATTTTTTAATGTTGTTAGGGGTGTTTATTAATCTAAATGGTCTTTGATGTATGTTCTTTTGTTTCTTTATTTGTAGGAGGAGGTGAGTTATAAAAGGAGATTATGAATTAGTATTTAGTGTAAAGATAGGAAATCACTTTGGGTGCATTGCCCAAAATTTAATGATTTGTAAGAAGACAACATGGTAAGGTAGCAAGTTCAGAAGCCAGGGAAGAACAGATGTTATGTAGGATTAATATTAGAAATGAGTTTTCTTAACAATTTCAAAATTATCATAGTGACTGCATGAAAGTACAATAAAGACTAAAAAATTATTTATAACGTTGATATGCTAGATCTTCTTTGTCTTCTCTTTGATCTTC
>JANTNU010000008.1:19603867-19616588 GCA_024752395.1 Erythroxylum havanense
CCAGGTATTGTCCTCTTTGGTACTTGGGTGAGCCACTGCTCGAACCCAAGACCTCAAGGTTTTATTCCACTTTAAGTAGACGCCTCTCACCATTGAGCCAATGGACGCCTCTCACCATTGAGCCATTGGCTCAATGGTGAGAGTCGTCCACTTAAAGTGGAATAAAACCTTGAGGTCTTGGGTTCAATGGCTCAATGGTGAGAGTCGTCCACTTAAAGTGGAATAAAACCTTGAGGTCTTGGGTTCGAGCAGTGGCTCACCCAAGTACGAAAGAGGACAATACCTGGAGTGATGGCGGTGGAGGCCGGGCTCCACAAGTAGCGATCGCGGGCCTCTTGAGGTACCGAGGGGAGAGGCCCCGGTACACAAAGTTCGGGTCGCTACACTTAAAATATAAACAAACACTAATAATGACATAATTCTAAGCCTATAGTCATGGTAATCATCTAAGAAATACTTAAAAGCACACTTAAACATCTATCAAAACATAGTATAATTTACACCTATCAACATTCATACACTTAAACTTTTGTTTGTCCTCAAGCAAAAAAAGAAGCAAAGCACAAAATTAAGCAAACCAAAAAAATAACACATACATTCGTACAACAAGCACTAATGATACAATGATATCTATCTTGACGAAACCAATTTAACCTCAAAATGCAATCATTCAAGTTGTTCCAACAAATTAACCTATGAAATTTATGGCTAAGCACTTTGTATTGAATATACATACTAATCAAGACATTAGAATCATATTCATTCACCTAACGCACTTGTCTACATACTTTGAGAATTAGTAATTAACCAAAATTGCAACTATCATTATCCCTTCATAATTTTTTTCTATTTTCAAAGATCAGTAAGATTTATTTATCAAAACACCATTAGATATGCTACGACAATCTTTCTTAAATTTTGTTTAAAACTATTTCTCATACACTTTATTTGTTTCATAGTTTTTTCATAATTTTCTTGTTTTTTGTTCTCTTTATTATTTAAAAGATTTGACCAACCTATTATTTGATATTGAAAATCAAGAAAAGAAATGTAAGAACTACAAACACAAGTGCTCAAATTTAGGAAAGACAAGCATAATTTTATTACTTCTAATTATAAATCTGGGAGAACACAAGGTTATATATAAAATATAAAAAGTGAAAATATATTTGACATATAACATTAAATCCCATTATTATAGTCAATGAACTAAAAAATAGTTTTACAATGACATCACCATTTTCTTTCAATGAACTAAAAAAATAGTTTTACAATGACATCACCATTTCTGGTCACACTTTCATCTTCTTTCCATCAATCAACATCATTGTTAGAATACCAAAAACAAACAAAAAATAAGTCAAGCACTTTAATGATGTAACATTTCACCATTCTCTACTTATTAAGTTGTTTTCATAGAAATTTCTCATTTTTAAGAGGCCAAATTTTTTTTATTACTCTCAAACAAATAGAAGGATCAACAATTTAGACTCCTAAGTTTCAAGTTCTTATGATAAGACTAAATAAACATTCAATATTAAAAATCCATTAAACTAATTTACATATTTCATATTGTAGAACACATATGATGTAACTCTTGTCCAAAAATTGTTTTTGTTTCCAAGAGGGATTTATCATTAATTTAATCCCAAAAAGGTAATAATTGATATTCTTTAATTAAAATTAGCAAAAAGTAGCAAGAGAAGTAAATGAGAGTTACCTCATAGGTAGATTTGGAGAAATTTAATGTAATTTTATGATATAGGGATTTTATTTGACAAAATTTTAAATTCATTTAGAGTTTCATCAAAACTTCAAATTGATTTAATAGTTAGATTAAAAATTAAAATCACATTTGACACTTGTTTATCAAGGAAAATGATAGCTTGTACTTATTGCTCTAGTTAAAAAATAATGTGTTTGTTCAATTTGAATTTTGTTGATCTAACTTGCAATATCCATTAATAAATATTAACAAAAGTACTAAAAGGAAGTGATTAATACAAACTTGAAATGGAGATGTTTTAAATGCTTAAAACGATAATGGATATTCTTTAGTACCTACTAAAAAAAAAGAATATTTGAATCAGATGCAAACTTGAAATGGAGTTGTTTTAAATACTTGAAAAATTATTATCAGCTTAAATTTACAAAAGAATATTATAAATTATAAAACTTAACATTTTGTATATGAAAATTATTAAAATGGAAAATTATTATACTATATTATAAATATGTTTAATGTTTAAATTATACTATAACTAATTGAAATAAAAGACTTTAAATGAAAGAATACAATGAAAATTCATTCTTAATTTTTTAATACTTTAATTAGAATATTTTTGTTAACTTCAAATATATAATATTATTTTATTCAACTAGATAAAAATGGTGCAAATTACTTTCCTATAAGAGATAATGGGTCTGACATTAGGGTTTAATAATTTCATCTCTCTTGTCAGCTTACTCAAAACTATTTGAACCCAAGCTGTTTACTTCCTTAAGTCATGTCCATAATTTTGTTTCGCTTAATCGAAAAGTGAAACAATTTTTACTAATTTTAATTAAAGAATATCAATTATTACCTTTTATACTATCAAAATTTCTTTTTAAATAATAAATTTTAATTTTTCAAAAAATTATAAATGAAATTTATATGAAAAATAAAAGGAAACATACTACTTTGTTAGGGCTAATATCCCGACTTACACTTTAACATTCCATAAAAATTTTAAGTAAGCCATACGTTTATCTTTAGCATCGTTTTCCACACTAATGTTATTGAAAAGATATTTGACTCCAATATGGTATATGAAATAATAATAGGAGGTTAATTATAATTTGTTTGAAATGTTGAGGTTTAAATTATACCTTTAATCAATGTTAAAAAATTACTTTTAAATTATAAGTGTCTAATGAGTGCAAATTGTTAATATTTTGGCACTGTATAGGTTAAGTTAACAACCTAATTACTAAGAACTCATATAAGCATAACTTTATTAGGATTTAGGGTAATATTTTATAAATATTAAGGTGTAATGTGTTTTTATAGACAATTGTAGGAGCTAACTTAGACCTTCCAAAAAATATTAAGCTGCAATTTAAATTGTTGTCCATTAGTAAGACAATTACATTTTAGAAATTACGACAAATCCCAAACGTATAACATGCTCTATATGAAAATGATTTATTAAAAAAAACGTTACAAATATCACAAATGTAACAAATTTTATATATAGACGATGTTCACCAAGATTAAATATTTATTTGTAATCTTTCAGTTGTAAAAGCTTGAGAAAAACTTTTTCAATACTGTATTATCAGTTCAATTTAAATCCTAAAGCCTTTAATGAGTTATTTTTATCTACGTTCACTTTTCTTTCGATGAGAGTTCAACTCTTCCAAATATTTTAATTTTCTGTTAACAACTTACGATAAATTTGCAAGGTTGAAACATATTTTAGCTGCAAATGGGTACGCTATAATTAAAAAAAAACCTTATTCGAACTGAAGTTATGAACTAATAAATTAGGTAGTAGATCATCCAAACAGTCTACAAGCATCTTTTGTTATATACGAAAGCTTTGCAAATTGATTAAAAAAAAACTTGTTGGAACTAAAGTTATAAACTAATAAAGTAGAGGGCGCAATATTAGGTGGCGGATTAACCGAACAGTCCACAAGCATCTTTTATTACAGAGGGTGGTCTAGATGAAGAACGTGGGATATGTATAAACGCTCACACCCACGTGCTAACGATGGGAAATTTGTCTAGGCCTTGTCTCACGCATCTACATATAGTTTGCACATGGGTCTCCACTTATGGACCATCCAATTTCGAATTTTGAAATAAACGGAGAACCATCACACTGCTTAATTTTATTCCTCTGTTTTAATCTTTTTATAATATCCTAACATATATCCTGAAAGTATTATACTATGTTTAGGGTGTATTAAGAATTGAGTATAAAGAATTAAGTACATTTTAGTAAGAGAAATAATGGTACTTAATGTAAAAGACAAAGGTAAATAGATAATTTGTTCGCTTCGATATGGACATATATACTTAGATATGAAACATTTATGGAAAATTTTAATATGTTTTATTGGATTTATAAATGTGACGTGAAGAGAATTGATAAAAGAAGTAATCTATAAGTAAAAAGGATGTTTTTGGTTAAATTAGATGTATTTTTGCGTTACTTTTGCATGATAATATCGAAGTTAGTTAATTTGGAATGTGTACCTCCCTAAATGAATAGGTTCTACTGAACAAACTTCTGTAATTTGGCCATATCTTGGCTGTACATTTCCAGATTAGATAATTCCAATTGGAGATTAAAATAAAGACATAGTTTAAAACTTTCATGAAGAAACCGAAATTTTATTCTGCCTTTAAGAGTTTTGAATTCTAATTTGAAGTTGAGTTCTAGCTACTATCCTTGTTTTCGAACAACATATAACTCCTAAAATAATTAACCAAATTGCATGAAATTTATGTCATTAGAAACTTAAGATATATGATAATGAAATAAATTGATAAGATTATAGGCTAATGTGAGAGTTAAAGGAAGAAGAAGGACCGATATGCAATTTTCCTAAAGTCAACTCATGGACCAATAAGATTAAAGCATGTGTATCCAATAGAATTGTAACACATGGTCTGGTCCAATATAATTTTAACATATGGTCCAATAAAATTGTAAAACGTGGTCTAATGGAATTGTAACACATGGTCCAATAGGATTGTGACATATGGTCCAATGAGATTGAAACATGTGTTTAATACTAGAAAATTCATGAAAAGGCATATAGAGAAGGAGGATGGATGACTCTTTGATAACTTAACTTCAGATTTTTCTCCTTTCCATTTCACTTTATTTATTCAATCATTTTTCACTTGGCAATTCAATCAAAGCTAAAGAGGAAGTTAAGGAAAAGCGTGAGAAGAACTACTTTGTTAATTTTAAGGTTTGAGACTTCACTTAGTTGATTTTTATATTTGTGTATGATTGAATGGATATAAAGATTAATTTGAATGTGGAATTGTTGTTGGATGTTGCTTTGGTGTTATTTTCGTGTTACTTTGCATGAATTTGTTGCATATGACAAAAGATTATTGTGTAGTGGAATTCTATGTTGGGTTTGTTTGAGACATAACTCAGCCTACAGACCTCCAAATTGTGTGATTTTAGTTCCATATGATACATAAGGCATAGAGATAAATATCTCTACAAGGAAGTCTGACTTCATTCTGGCTCTATTACTTTGGAAATTGAGATAGAAAATGGTGACCTACTGTTGCACTTGTTTTTTGGTGAAACTTGTATTATTTTGCCTATATCTCATGATTTAGAAGTCTGAATAGTTTGATTGTTAGCGTTATAGAAATTAGAGACATAGAAGAAAACATTTCTAGGAGACCTCAAATTTTCTATATGAATATTAAGGAACAAGTAGTGGTATGAATGGAGAGAGTGTCTGTTACAACTGTGACATTGTTTTTGTTTCATTTTTTCTGAATCTTATCCGAATCTTTTTGAATATGTATGAGACCTTTCAAACACCTAGAGATAAATGAAATAGGACTTACCATATGTGAATTGAGTGATTGAATATTGGAATTTAAGATTGAATATAATGCATTCCAAAAAAAACTTACATGTACATAAATGATATGTTTGTGTATGTATTGCTCACATATGTATAGTATGATTATACAAGTGTAATTTTGACACCCTTCTAATGATGATTAGTTATGAATTGCATGTATGAATACATATATAGATTTTATGACTTGAAATGTATATCATATTATTTGTTAATATACGAATTGTGAAATTAAAGGAAACGTTATAGTGTTTGCGATATTTTCTTGGTTGTGGATAAAGAGGCATGCCTATAGGGTTACAGTATAGCTGCTACAATTTGACACCATCAGTGTTCACAGTTTGATACCTTCGAGTATCTACAGTTTGATATCTGTGGGTATCCATAGTTTGATACCTTCGAGTATCCACAGTTTGATATCTTTGTATATCCACAACACTCGTCATCCACACCTATAGAAAATGTGCAGGTCTAAAAAAAATAAAGTAAAGAGATATAAATGAGAAATATGGTATGACAACATAAATAATCGACATATGAATGAGCATTTGCATTTGTATTGATAATTTGTATCATTGAGTGTTGAATATCAATGTTCGAGTTTTGAAGGTGAATTTATGGTATATGAAAAAACATATTGAAGCATGTTTGCATTATTTATTTGATAAATTATGCCATCCTTATTTATATTTATGTGATGTTCGTGAATGTACGCGCTTGATGGATGACTGCTGTGAGTGGTCATCCAAACTAAGTATTTCCCCACTAAGCTTTCAAGCTTAGCACGATTGTTGATCCGTGAGGTCTAAGTCATATGAGTGAGGTATAAGGAATATCTTCAGAGACCAAGGCCAACAAATAGAAGAAAAAGTACTTTTGGAATGCATTTTTAGTTAAATATGATTGTTCATATAATGATTTAAGGAAATTGTATGTTTTCTATTGGATTACCATGTAGGTGTAAAAATGTTTCACTATTGTTAAATGACAACGTTAAGCATCTAGGAATTTTGTAATGTGTATATATATAGCATTGAACCGAAATGCATGCTGTGACTATATGTGTAGGAAATTAGTTGTCTTATGTGTGGATGGTTGTAGGTTTTGTATAGAGGTGTTATACTTTTGGTCCAAAATTTTAGTACATGACGGTTTCATAGATATGGATTTTTTATAATTTAAGAGTACTAAGTTCTAGTTGGCTTTGAAAAATTGACTGCAGACACTAGTGAACGTCAAGTGAAATGGTAGGGATTTACTAATCAAATGAATTAGTCATTTACAACACAATCCAGACAAACCATTTAGTTACATTTTCTTACGATCACTATATATTCTCTACAATTTCTATCCCAAGTTACTCACTTCCCAAAAAATTGATTCTATTATCATTTTATTTTCATGAAAAATATTTAAGAATGAAATTAATATTTTAAAGTTTTTATATAAACTAACATATTTTTAAATTACTATTCTAAATAATTTATTTTAGAAATGAAAGAATTTTAAAATATTATTCTATTTTTCATTACAATACAGATTACATTCTACTTATTTTTCTTTCTCAATCCTCATACATCTAGATAAGAATTTGAACAAAAGATATCTTCTTTTTATATAAAATCATTGATGAAGTAGAGTTGGACTCCATATCTTTATAGAATTATGAGTTAGAATCTAACCGTGATCAAATCATGTGTAGTGAAAAGAAAAAGTTTTACTGATTTTAATTGGATCTCGATAATTGCATAATTTTAATAACAACACTAATTGTAAAGTATGAATCATAGTCGGTCAAATTCTTCACCATGTATGATTTTTATGTATAATTAACTAATAAGCTTAAAGGGCCTTCGGTTAGGACTCTATCTTCATACTAATTTGGTTGATCTTTGTAAGTTATAAAGCGTCACAAGTAAACTTAAAGCTTATAGGATTGAAGAAAGAAGGTAGGCCATGTGAAATAAATTAAAGCCCTTCCACTTAACTTATTATGGGTGTAATATTGCCCCATAAGTTTTTTATACTTGAATTAAAAAATGAAAGTTTCAATATAAGCCTATTAAAATATTGCTCCCTACAAAGTAACATTTTAGGATAACTGAAGGTACTTTCAAATATTTTTGATAATTGTTAATTTAATATTGTGATAGAAATTTTGAGAATGAATGTAAATAATCTTTTAAATGCCTACAGTTTGCATTAAACAAGCTGGAAGTTTGCATTAAAAAAGATGCAAATTCTCAAGAAAACTTTCAAAGAATGATTCCATGTGAAATCCAAATGTCTCTCACTATATAGAGGTGCTTCTAGTTGAAACATCTCTTAACCTTGATTGTTAACCTCAATCAATTTTGACCATCCATCCTCATATATAAGGCATAAGAAGTAGAAAGTTTGCTTTTGTTAGTCTTTAAAATCTAATTCTTCTTTTTCGAGAGAGAAATCATCACTATTTTCCTTTTATGCATGCTTTCAAGAGAATAAGCAATAAGGTGTTTCGACAAACCTACTATATTTTACAAATGTATACTCACATTACTTTACTTCCTTTTTTATATTATGAAGATGGAGAGGATGTTAGGATTAACTAATAAAGAGAGGATGGTTCTAGAGACTATAGTGTTATAAGGTTAATGGTCTCAAATTATAAGATCAACAATCTGGAGTCTTATATGTCTATTGAAACACATTCAACCTCAATTAGAGCATTTAGGCCCTCCTATAAGAGTATCTAATAAGCCTTATATGGTTAGATTTAAGAAGCTTTTCCTACAAAACTCTTCTTCGTATTCCCTACCTACGGACTTAGACAAGAATTTTGAAACAATGTTAAATACAAATAATAATTAAAGGTTACATTATGCTTTAGTGGGTAATTTAGTATGTTTTAGTAGTTAATTAGATGATTTGTGCACGTTTAGGTTTACAATTGTTTTAATGTGATTATGTGGTTATTTTTGTGAATGTTATGTGGTCTATAGCATGTCATCAAGCTTTAATTCTATATATTTGAGGTGTTTTAATGTGTTTAATACTAGGTAAGGAAGATTGGAGAAGTTTGGAGAATGCTTGGAGGAAAACTCAGGGTCACGATCTTGACATTCTAGTCACGATCGTGGTAAAAGTAGCCCAGTCATGGTGACGATCATGACACCTTTGCCACGATCGTCATAGAAGCCAAACATTATGAGTCACGATCATGGCAGGTAGGCCACGATCGTGATCGTGATAGGACCTCATTTTCAAAGGCCAGGCAAGATACAAACATAGGGATCCGTTTCCATTTCTATTTTAGAGGGTCATTTGTTGCTGCCACTCCCAGTCCATTCCAGGTTAACTTTCTCAATTTTCATTTGATGTATAAGATGGATATGAGGATGATGAATTTGTGTTTAAAGATGTTTTAAACTCTTTTTGGGATTTATTCTTGAATAAATGTTAATTTGATTGCTGTTGATGTCAATGTATTGGGTGTTGTGATTGTTTTTCATATTTGCATTCTTCAGTAAAAAATCAAGAGAGTCAACCAATAGCAAAACGATTAGGTTGGGTAAGGAGAGCTAAAAACCTAATAGATCACACAAACAATCAAATCGGTAATTTATACAAAGAGAGATCTCTTGTGAGGACCTAATTGTCTATTAGAGTGCTTAAGATCTAATTGGAATGTGGGCTATTTTTATTAATTAGGAGATTGCAATTTTAGTAATTTTATTCAATTATGGTTTAGGGTTTAGGGTTTAATGATTAGAATTCGAGAGAAAATAATCCACCCATAGAAATTATAGGACCAATATCGATTAACTCAAAAGTAATCAAGTTAGCATTTGATGATAGGATAAATCCCGCTTTCTTATAATTGGTTAATCTTCCTTATGTGATTTTTTGATTGTCAATTGGTAGTCTTAAACTTTGACTTCTTTGTTATAATTTTAGAATTTCATGTTTAGTCAATCCATATTCAATTGCTTATTTTTTGCTCACTTTTATTTTCATTTTAACTACAATTTTAGACCTTAGAAAAGTTAGGATTCAATTAGTTCACTAATTTCTCATAGGATTGACACCTCAATTACTTTGCCTACAACTGGTGCACTTATGGAAGATTGGGGTTTTGATAGAATTAAAACTTGCTCAATAAGTTTTTGGCGTCATTACTGGGAAGATAGTTAGGATTAGCTGGATTCCTTTCGTCTAAGGAATTTTTGCCTTTCTTGTGTCCGTACGGTTTCATGAACACAAGAGTTACTTGAAGTTTATATCGGATCGTCAAAACCTTAGCACTTAACATCACCCATTTAGAGTAAGCAATTTGATGATCTAGACGCTAAGAAGAAGATAATAAAGAGCCAATGGAGGAATAATTTTGTCAAGAATTCAATCAAAGAGGAAATCAAGGAACCCAGCCATGAACACTTATGGATTTCATGAAATTAGGGTCAATGTTGCAAATCAAGGCATGACTTGACCCCCAATTCAAGCAACCTTATTTGAGAATAAGCCTGTGCAATTCTATAGATTGCCTAATGAGAATCCTAACGCTTATATAGTTAACTTTTTAGAAATATGTGACACTTTTTGATATCATGGGATGTCAAAAGATGTCATGAGGATGAGGCTTTTTGCTTTCACTATAAGGGATAGAGCCAAGGCATGGTATCATTCGTTAAGTCCAATAAATGTCGCAATTTAGGAGTAGTTGGTGCTTACATTCCTGGATAAGTACTTCCCTCTCATGAAGACTACAAAGCTAATAAAGAAAATCACAAATTTCTAACAAAATGATGGGGAGTCGCTTCATGAAGCGTGGGAAAGGTATATAGATTTGCAAAGGAGGTGTCCTCACCATAATTTACCCAAGGAATTCCTATTGCAAATCTTCTAAAATGGGGTTACTCCACCCACACAAGGCACTGTAGATGCAATATCTAAAGGATCTTTAATGAGGAAGATGGTTGAGGAAGCAGAGGAGTTGTTGGACGAGATGGCGAATAACAGTTGTCTTTGGACAATGGATAGAAGTAGACAATACATAACTCTCTAAGAGAAAAAGGGAGCCATGGTTGTTGACTCAATAATGGAAATGAAATCCAAAATCGACAACTTAACCCGAAATCTTAATAACATGAAGGCCTTCTCTTTAGCACCTATTAAAACAATTCAACAGAGGTGTGAATTGTGTTTTTTTGATGCAAAGCAACAGACCAGAGCTGCTTAATTACGTAGGAGTACAGTTTGGTGGAGGAAGGGGGAGAAATCCCTACTTAAACATATAAAATCTTAGGTGGAAGAATCACCCAAACTTTTTTTGCTCAAACAATGCAAGAGGTTAATTTCAACCTCAAGAGCCATCTGGATTCGAACAATAGAAATCAAATGCCATAGATGCTAAGTTAGAAAAAAATCTTGGTAAAACTAAAAAATATGGAAGACGCTCGCAAAAGGCTAGAAGGAAGATTCGAGCAAGTAACCAAAAATCATGCATCTTCCATCCAAAATTTAGAATTTCAAATGAGACACATAATGATTACATTGTCTATACAAAGTGTGGAAAGCCTCCCAAGTAATACTAAATCAAACCCAAGGTAGCAACTATAAGCAATTATATTGCAAAGTGCGAAGGGACTTGGACAACCCACAAAACCAAAATGTGCATCTCACTCTGCAGAGAAAGATAAGAAAAAGGAGAAAGATGTGGACATGAGCGAATACCCTCCATATGTTGATCCTTTGCTATATCCACCCAAAATTTCATACCTACAACGACTCCATAAGAGAAAATTAGATGCATAATTTGGGAAGTTCATAAAGAAATTAAAGACTTTGTAAATAAATCTTTTATTTGTTGAGGCCTTAGAATACATGCCTAAGTACGCTAACTTTTTGAAGGAGATATTATCAAAGAAGTGTATTTGGGAAAAGAACCAAATGGTAACCTTAACTGGTAGCTGTAGTTCCATAGTCACCAATTAAATGGCTTCCAAGCTGAAAGATTCAGGGAGTTTCACAATATCTTATGTGGTTAGTGAATTTGAATTTGGGAATCGCCTATGCGATTTAAGAGCAAACATCAATGTTATGCCTTTACCAATATTTAAGAAATTAAGGCTCGGTGAGGTCAAGCTAACTTTGATGCTAATCCAGTTAGCTGATCAAGATATTGAAAGATCGTTTGGAATGGTGGAAGACGTTTTAATGAAAGTGGACAAGTTTATTATTCCTATAAACTTTGTTATTTTTGATTTCAAAGAAGATAAGAACTGTCCACTAATTCCTAGATGACCTTTCATGAACGTAGGAAAAGCATTGATTGATGTTTATGAAGGTAAATTGTCATTTCATATTGGTGAAGATCAAGTGGAGTTCAATATGAACAAGGCTTTGAATAATCCGAAGGAAAACAACCTTGCATGAAGATTGACATTATGGATGAAAGTAAGCAATAACAAGTAGAAAACTATTTTGAAGAAGTTAAATTAGTGGAAATGGAGACAAAAAATGAAGTTGAGAAGCTGAACAAAGCTGAGTCTGAAGGATATGTTTGAATGGAGGAGTTGGGTGTTTAGAATCGTCAAGAAATGTTAGTATGAACCAAAGAACCCAAACCTATACCACCCTCCATAGAGAAACCACCAACCTTAGAGACCCTCACATCTTAGATATACCTGTTAGTAGTGTGCCCTAGGCCAATGGATATTTGTGATTTATGTATTAACATTATGACTTGTTAATAATATATTATGAGGTATTCCTTTTATATGTACATATATGTTGTTTATGTAATGTGATTTACGTTCCATGAATAGTGTTAGGCTTATGTCATCAAGTATGTGACTTGATAGTAAAACCATAAGCATTAGAACACTATTCTAAACTATCCCTGGTCGATCGTTATTGGTAGAACAATAATGAATCAAAGCTAGTATGTGTTCTGATTGATGATCACGTTTTACTGATCATAGATATGAGTTATCAAATCAGAAACATAGATATATGTTAGAGAACATATTGGACCGACCCACAAAGAGAATACTACATGGTTTCATGTCATTAGTGATTCTCAATATGGTTTGACTTTAGTCCTTTGACCTGAAGTCATCATGGTTCC
>JANTNU010000008.1:19624965-19641357 GCA_024752395.1 Erythroxylum havanense
AAATAAATATTAATTTATAAATAAAAGTTAATTCTGAAATATTTATTTTAATAATATAAATATTGTTAATAAAAAATAAAGTAATTAAAAATAATTATTAATACAAATATATTAAATTAACAACTAAATGACTTTTTATTTTATTTTAAAAAATAAAAAATAGTAGAAATCACGTAACAACAAAACTAAGCAACCTCTTAAATTCTCCCCTCAGATTGTTAAAATAAATAAATAAATAAAGATAGAAAAGGAGTGATGTGAAAATCGAAAGCGGTCGCTTCTTAATACTAAGCATTGGAGTCTAAATCTAATGGCAAATGCTAAATTGATTGCTTGTTGAAATATTCTGACAAATCTCCAATTGTATTTGGAGCTTACACTCTAGTTTGGTCAATTTAGATCTAGTTCCGACATCGTTTCTCGTTAAACGGTTGTTCCCGATCGGCCATGGTTCCTCCGACGCTGTCCCAGCGATCTCCGTCGCCGTCGCAACCGTCTGGGTAAGTACTACTATTTAGTTTTTATCGGAATTCTCAATTTAAGCTATGGCGACAATTTTGCAGAAAAGGCGAAGTAGGGGATCTGAAATCGCAGCTTCGACAGCTCGCCGGCAGCCGCGCTCCGGGAGTGGATGATTCGAAGCGAGAACTCTTCAAGAAGGTGATCTCTTTTATGACGATTGGGATCGACGTCTCATCGGTGTTCGGAGAGATGGTGATGTGCTCGGCGACATCGGATATTGTGCTCAAGAAAATGTGTTACCTTTACGTTGGGAATTACGCCAAAGTGAACCCCGATCTTGCTCTTTTAACTATCAATTTCCTTCAAAGGGATTGCAAGGACGAGGACCCCATGATTCGAGGGCTTGCTTTGAGGAGCCTGTGCTCGTTACGAGTTGCTAATCTCGTGGAGTATTTGGTGGGTCCATTGGGGTCGGGGCTCAAGGATAGTAATAGTTACGTGAGGATGGTGGCGGTTATCGGAGTTCTTAAATTGTATCATATATCTGCTTCTACTTGCGTTGATGCAGATTTTCCGCTCACATTAAAGCATTTGATGCTCAATGATAGTGATACGCAGGTAAAACAGTTGAAACGGTCGTGTGTTTTCTTATGTATGATTCTAATTCGTTAACAAATGTCCCATTGTCTCTTATGTTAATTGTCCTTTGTTTCTTTTCTTTTTTTCTCTTCATGTTCGTTAGGTTGTTGCAAATAGCTTGTGTGCTTTGCAAGAGATTTGGGGTTCGGAAGCTGCCAACTCGGAGGAAGCATCAAGGGAGAAAGAGGCTTTGATTAGCAAACCTGTTATATATTACTTTCTGAACAGGTGGGTGTAGAATGGGCCTGAACTTTTATTAGCAGCAATAATTTAGCTATGGATATTGGACCATCCTAATTCTTCATGAGTTTACAGATTTATTTTTATTTGGCTACAGATGAAGACTTCATGTGCGATATGGTTGTTAAGTTGGGCATTTGCAGTCTCAATACTTCTCTGTTGCTTAATTTTGTTGAAAGTAGTGAACTACGTTTGGCCCAATCCTTCAGTAATTGTTTTTCGGCAATTATGTTGTCATCTGTGAATTGCACAATCTTTATTTGGCTATAGTCGAAGATTTCATGTGCAATATGGTTGTTGAATTGGGCATTTTGAGTTATGCATCTCTGTTGCTTAATTTTGTCGAAAGTAGTGATCTTCGATTTTCCCAATCCTTCTGTAATTGTTTTGTGGCAATTATGCTGTCATCTGTGAATTGTTTAATCTTCAATCTCAGGAACTTGTTTTTATCTTAATCAAAGCTGCTTAACCAAAAAGATCTTGATCTAGATTTCAAGCTGTCATTTTGAGTGAGGACAGTGAATTTAAGGTCTTTCAGTCATACGAAGAGGATCTTCATGTGTTGAATGTTTTTTCTATTGGAGATTCAAAGTAAATGTTGTACTGTGTATGTAATTCTGAAAATTAGAAAATCTTTTTGTTCTGCAAGTGAAGAAAACCACCATTTGCATGGAGATGACCGTTTTTGAACTATACTACTAGGTTTTCCTTCCAATATAAGCAATGTATAGTCTTCTGACATCATTTTGCTTGCAGGATTAAGGAATTTAGTGAATGGGCACAATGTCTTGTGCTTGACTTGGTTGTTAAATATTTTCCTTCAGATAGCAACGAAATATTTGACATCATGAACCTCCTTGAAGATAGACTCCAGCATGCAAATGGTGCTGTTGTCTTGGCAACCATTAAAGTTTTCCTACAGTTGACATTATCCATGACAGATGTTCACCAGCAGGTTTCCTATTCTTAAGCTGACATTCTGATTTTCAAATCCAGTTGGCATTCCATCTGTATAGTTATTCGATCTTCATTAGTAATTCATGAAAGTTTAAATATAAAATGTTTGCTCAATTCTTCATGTTTTGATCGTTATGTTATTTGATCGTTATGTCGTGAAGAAGAGTTTAATCTGCCGAATGTTCATTTTCTTTGATTAACAGGAGTTGAAGCATAAATGTCTAAAAATTATGCATATGAAAAAGACAAATTACTTCACAGCTTCATGATGTAGGAGCAATAATTGATTTTTACATTGTGGTTTCAAAGCATCTCTTCTACGTTTTCTTTTTGAGTCACTTTTTGCCATCCTAATTTTCTCTGGAGGTGTTTCTTTCAGTACAACAGTTTTTGTTCCATTTGGGGTTCAAATATATGTTAGTGGATTGTGATATGTTCATGTACAGAAGAAGAGTACCCATAATGCAACTTACCATCTCTGGCTGATATTGGTAAGGTCAGAATCCCATTACAAGAAAAATCTTTTGTTGGTAGGTATATGAACGAATCAAAGCCCCTCTGCTTACTCTTGTGAGTTCTGGAAGTCCGGAGCAATCTTATGCAGTTTTAAGCCACCTGCATCTATTGGTAATGCGTGCACCGTACATATTTTCCTCGGACTACAAGCACTTCTATTGCCAGTACAATGAGCCATCGTATGTCAAAAAGTTGAAGCTTGAGATGTTGACTGCGGTTGCAAATGAGAGCAATACTTATGAAATTGGTGAGGAATCAACTTCAGAGTTCTATATTGAAATATCTGAATAAAAAATTGGCATGGCACATGTGTAGTTGAAGTTAAGGATCATGAATTTTGTGTGATCTTTTTGAATCACTTCCAGTGACGGAGTTGTGCGAATATGCTGCAAATGTTGATATTGCTATTGCACGGGAGTCTATTCGAGCTGTTGGCAAAATAGCATTGCAGCAGTATGATGTCAATGCTATTGTTGATAGGCTTCTTCAGTTTCTGGAGATGGAAAAGGACTATGTTACTGCTGAGGCCTTGGTTTGTCATTCTCTCATTTCGTTTTGGATGTTCTGTTTGAAACATGGCCCAGCAAGTGCACAGCACTTAATGCAATATAGCGCTATAGAATATGTGATCTTATTCAAGTATCAGCTAACAGATTCTCAAGTTGGGGATTTTTTTCTATGCAGGTTCTTGTTAAAGATTTACTTAGAAAATACCCTCAATGGAGTCATGATTGCATCGCAGTGGTTGGGAATATCAGCAGCAAAAATGTTCAAGAACCTAAGGCCAAAGCAGCACTTATTTGGATGCTGGGAGAGTACTCACGGGACATGAGTGATGCTCCCTATATTCTTGAGAGTTTAATTGAAAATTGGGATGAAGAGAATTCTGCTGAGGTAATACACCCACCCAGTGGTTGGTTAGGTGTATCATCTCCTAATTCATGCTGCTGTTACAAAATCCTAGTAGTGCTTTCTCTTGGATATGAGGGTGCATCTACTGATTATTTTGCAGACTCAAATTCTATGGACTATGTTCTCACATTTTACCCGAGTCTTGCTCATACACTGTTGAAATTTGCGATCAAAACAACTTTCTAATCACAGTTTCCACGATGCATTATCCAATTGTACAGGTTAGGTTACATCTGCTAACAGCAGTGATGAAGTGTTTTTTTAAGAGACCCCCTGAGACACAGAAAGCATTAGGAGCTGCTTTATCTGCAGGTCTGGCTGATTTTCACCAGGTATGGATTTATCCATGTGTTAATTGACATATTACATTTATCAAAGTTTCTTGTTTTTGGAAGATGTTTCATTTAACGTTCAGTTGGTTGCAGGATGTTCATGATAGAGCCTTGTTCTACTACAGGCTATTGCAACACAATGTAACAATTGCAGAACGTGTTGTAAATCCTCCAAAACAAGCGGTGTCTGTTTTTGCTGATACTCAAAGCAGTGAAATCAAAGATCGTATTTTTGATGAGTTTAACAGCCTCTCCGTTGTGTACGAGAAAGTAAGTGCAGTTATCTTCCCTTGCATGTCTTTTCACTACAATGGATTAACCTGACTAACAGTCATCCACAATTGGGAGAAAAATTGTTCTTTTTTCTTTTTTGGGGTTGTCTGATGTTGTCAAGGGGAGTCATAAAGATGGGGTACGCTTGAAATTTAGATTTGGATTTTTGTTTTGGGAATATTTAGGTTTTTTATTTCTAAAGGCAACTCTGCAGATGATATCTTATTACTCCTTAGGAAATTATCCTTTCTATGATAAATTTGGATATTGTGACAAGCTTTCTCTTTAGATTTTTGTTTAAGCATGTTCCAAGAAGATTAATCTTTGTGTGGAAAGTAGATTATTCACGTTTCCATCTAAGAGCCAACGTAGGACTCCTGTTGTCATCTTTGAGATTTTAGCCTGATGGTTCTTAGATTTGCTGAAAGCTGTTTGAAGGCAGGTTTCAGAGTAACTGATGGTTGTTTAATTTTGCAGCCATCTTACATGTTCACCGATAGGGAACATCGGGGACCGTTTGAGTTTTCAGATGAGCTTGGCAACTTATCTATTGGGGCTGAATCTGCAAATGATGTTCCTGCTCATAGAGTTGAGGCCAATGACAAGGATCTGCTTCTAGGTACTTCAGAGAAAGAAGAAAGTGTAGGTGCCAGTATCAATGGTTCTGCATATACTGCTCCTCTTTATGATACTTCATCTTTGTCAATTACTACTTCACAAGCACAGCCAGGTCATTCTCCACATGCTAGCTTGGCCATTGACGATCTACTTGGTTTGGGACTGACAGCAGCACCTGCCTCTGCGATTACTCCCTCACCTCCTTCATTGAAACTCAATTCCAGAGCTGTACTAGACCCAGCTACTTTTCAGCAAAAATGGCGCCAACTGCCAGTATCTACCACACAGGTTTGCTTTATAAATTGGCTTTCATATTCCTCTATGTTGTACTGGTTGCTATCTTTACCAAAATTTTACGTACTTTCCTCAACCATTCTTTAGAGGAAAGGGACAAAAGTATGGAAATGGTTTCTAAAGCAAGAGGGTATAGAAAATATCAGAAGTCCCTCTTTATCTCTCTGATTATAAAACCCACTTTATTTATCTGATTATTTGTAATTTATACATGAGTATAATCTGTTATAATACTACTAAACTACTGGAGTTTTAGTATTTACTAACTTATCCTATCTATAGTATATCTTATCTTATCTACTAGAAGATAAACTTATCTCCTAGAAGATAATCTCCTAACCTAACTAAACTTATCTAAGATAATTATCCAACACTCCCTCTCAAGTTGAGGAATTTTTGTGAAGATATCGGTTTCCTGTGCTTCAATAGGGACATAGCATAGATCAATGCCCCCTTCTTCTATTTCACATTTGATAAAGACTGTCAATTCTAACATGTTTTGTTCGATTATGTTGATCATTGAAAACTTTGGTGGGAGAGGAAATAGTGATTTGTAGGTCTTGCATCAACCTCTCTAACCAACTAACTTCACAAATTCCTTGTGCAATTGCCCTAAACTCTGCTTCTTGCTACTACGGACTGCTTCTTGCTTCTCCATGTGACAAGATTCCCCCATAGTTTAGTACAATGACTAGATGTTGACCTATGTTCTTCAATACAACCAACCCAATTTGCATCCGTGAACCCTTCTATGCTTCTTTTCTCATTTTTCCGAAACATTAATCCTCTACCTGGATTGCCTTTGAGATATTTCAGAATATGGTTTACTGCCTCTAAATGTCTTTGAGTTGGAGAGTGCATAAATTGCTTAACAATACTCACAGAATAAGTACAAGGTAAGCATGACTTTTTTCCTATTCTTTTCCCTGGACACCTCAGCAAACATTTCTTGGATTGATGGCAATGGTTTTAAACTGAGTAACCTTCCTCGTATTTCATCAGGTCCAACATTAAGTCCCTACAAGAAATAAAAAATTCTCTCCTTGTCCAATAATTTTTCGTACTTCTCGGCATCAGCACAACACTCCCAATTTACTGCATAAAATAGATCCATCTCTTGCCATAATTTAGTAATTTATAATGCTCGGTAATCAACATATTACCTTGTTGAGTATTTCTGATTTTTGATATGATTTCAAAGCACAGAGAAGTATTTTCCAAATCAGAATATATTTCTTGCACAACCTCCCAGATTTCTCTTGTAGTTTTGTAGGATAGACAGGTTCTTCCTATTTTTGGCTCCACTGAATTTATAAACCAAGCCACGACAATAGAATTCTCAACTTCCCAAGCATCGTAAGTGACTGCTATTTTGTGTGGTCGAGGAATTGCCCCTTTTAGATATCTAGCCTTGCCTCTTCCTTTGATTACGAGCATGACAGATTGGGACCATTCTCGGAAATTTGTTCCATTTAATCTATGTTGCGTGATTTGCAACGAAAGATTATCAATAGAAGGAGATGGAGTTTGGGCTGAAGGTATTACGTAACTAGGTGTTTGGGATGAGGCTTGAGACTTATCAAAGGTACCAAAGGTTGGAATTAGGCTACCAGAATCAGTAGCAAACAAGAGGATATAGAAAAAATCAGAAGAAAAGCCACTTTATTTCTCTGATTATGTGTAATTTATATACGAGTATAATCTATTCTAATATTACTAAACTATTGGATTTTTAGTATATACTAACTTATCCTATCTATAGTATATCTTATCTACTAGAAGATAAACTTATCTCCTGGAAGATAATCGCCTAAGCCAACTAAACCTATCTAAGATAATTATCCAACAGTTCCTATTAATATCAGATGTCTTCCTTTTTAATTGCTTTAGTTCTAAAATCCTGTTATTTTGCGCTTGCTGACGCGTTCTTGTGGTATTTCCAATTGCATGATTTTATTGATATAATGTCTGTTCATGTAACATGATACAATTCGCTTAATAATTTCCAGCATGCTTGCACAAATATTTTACGAACTGAGGTTGACAGTTGGCCAATGCGTCATTGTTGTTAAACTTGCTCGTCTTCGTCCTCTTATTGCAGGAATATTCTTTAACTCCCCAAGGAACAGTGGCTTTGACCGCACCTCAAGCCCTCATCCGGCACATGCAGGCCCAGTCCATCCAGTGCATTGCATCAGGTGGTCAACCACCAAACTTGAAGTTTTTCTTCTTTTCTCAAAAAGCAGAAGAATCGTCTACCTATCTTGTAGAATGTAAGATCAACACGTCATCAGCTAAGGCACAGATAAATATTAAGGCAGATGATCAGAGAACAACTGAGGAATTCTCGGCCTTGTTCCGATCAGCATTGTCCAACTTTGGCATCCCATGATTATTGGTACAATTTTTTACTCTAGGCTTCGATTTTGGTATCTTATTTCCTTTGTTCATGCAAGAAGAAAAAAAAATAAAATAATGAAGGCTTGTTTCAGGTAGCAGTAGACGAGTGTATAATGAGGTCAGAAACAAGGAGTTAAAGTTATATTTCGTTCTCATTTTTTCTTTGTTCTTATAATTTATAATTCCTCGTTTTCGAGATCCAAATTCTGTTCCGATGGAACTGAAACTGTCGGATCATTTATGTTATTAGATGTGTCTTTATCTCAAAAATCTCTGGTAGTTTTGCGTAGAGCGATAGACTTGATCAACCAAAGAAGCAAGTGCCCATTTGTGGTCGAAGAGGTCATGGAAGTCTTTTATTTTTTAAATATATAATAAAAAAGATGTCAGTTTAACAAAAGTGCTTCTTCGATACATCTTACCCAAAGAAAAGAAATGAAACTATCCCAAAGTGTAACATGTATTACTAAAATTTAACTTTGTACTTAATGTTGTTTGTAGGCTAATCCAAAATTTAGAAGTAAATTTGGGATTTCAAATACATTACACTGGGATTTATATAACTTCACTATTTTATTTACATATCTTTGAATGAAGTGATGTAGTGTGTTATTCTCTCTAATAGGTAAGAAGTTAGCTGATTTTGTTAATCTATCAACAATAACCCATATGATATCATGTTGTCTCAATGTTTTTAACAAACTTATAACAAGATCCATTGTAATCTATTTCTACTATGGAATAGGTTTCCAACTAGTGCCTAATGCTCTATTGTAATTTGTTGGCATGTCAAACATCTGGTAATATATTCAGTTATTCGCTTCTTCATTCTTGATAGCCAAAAATGTTATTTCAGAGTATTGTATATCTTGGTAGTACCAAGATGTATAGCATAGGCTAATAAGTGTGCTTCCTCCAAAATTTCCTTTCTCAAATTATCAACATCTGGTACATTTAATCATTGCTTCAACCACAATGTGTTACTTCTTAACTTAAACTCAGAACTCGGATTCTGTTTTAACTTCTCTACAACCTTCATTACTTCTGGGTCTTTGCTTTGAGCTACTCTTATCCTTTCGTGTAATACAAGTCTAAGCTTCAACATAGCTAACAATGCTTCATTCTGTCTTAAACTTAGCTCAACATTCAGTGTTCTTAGTTGAACTAGATTTCTTGCTTAATGCATCAGCTACAATATTAGCCTTGCCTAGAAGATACTATATTATGAAATCATAATCCTTAAGCAACTCAATTCACCTCATTTGTTTCATACTAAGTTCCATTTAACTCAACAAATATCTCAAACTTCGATGATTCGTAAAAATTTGCAACATTTCACCATATGAATAATGTCTTCAAATTTTCAAAGCAAACACTACTGCAACAAGCTCTAAATTAGGAACTGGATAATTAAACTCATGAGGCCTTAATTGTCTCGAAGCATAAGCAATCACTTTACCATACTGTATCAAAACACACCCCAACCCTTGGTGTGAAGCATCACTGTATACAACATATCCTCTAGATCTAGATGGAATAACTAACACTGATGTTGTAGTTCATCCATGTTTTAACTCATCAAAGCTCCTTTAACATTCATCAATCCATAAAAAAGGTACATTCTTCCTCAGAAGCTTTGTCAAAGAGGCTCAGATCAATGAGACCCCTCTACAAACCTCCTGTAAAAACTTGCTAGCACAAGAAAACTCCAAATCTATGGCATATTTCTATGTGCTTCCCATTTCATCATGGCCTCAACTTTCTTTGGGTCAACCTGTATACCTTGTCCATACACTATATGACCTAAGAACACCATCTGATCAAGCCAGAACTTACACTTACTGAACTTGATGTACAATTGTTTCTCTCTCATTATCTGTAAAATTAACCTCAAATGCTCATAATGTTCCTCTCTATTCCTCGAGTACACCAAGATATAGTCTATGAATACAATAACAAAGTGATCTAAGTAAGATCCAAATACTTTATTCATCAATGTCATAAAGGCAGCTAGAGCATTAGTCAATTCAAAACGTATCATCAAAAACTCGAAGTGTCCATATCTGGTTCTGAATGCACTTTTTGGTACATCCGACTTTTGCTATTTTCAATTGATAATACCCTGACCACAAATCTAGTTTAGTAAATACCTAAGTTCCCTGTAACTAATTAAGTAAATCATCTATTCTTGGTAAGGGATATTTATTCTTCACTGTTACTCAATTTAATTGCCTTATAATCAATGCACAATTTTAAAGTCACATCCTTTTTCTTCATAAACAAAATTGGAGCTCCCTTAGGTGACATACTGTGTCTAATAAAACCCTTATCTAACAACTCTTGCAATTAAGTCTTAAGTTCTTTAAGTTCTATATGTGTCATCCTATAAGAAGGAATAGATAGATATAGGAGCAGTACTTAGGACAAGGTTAATGGTGAATTTTGTTTCCCTATCTGGTGGTTATCCCTAGCAATAGGAATATCCTGCAATATCTGCTCAACTCAGGTATCATTCACATAGGCTAAATAGGCCTTACATTTACTTCAAATCATTCTAAAAGTGCTCATTGATAAAATCAATCTGGCTGATACTACTAGACTAACACCTCAAAATATCACTTTTGCTTGAGTAGGAGATTCAAGAATAACTTCCTTAGTGTAACAATTCATCACAACCCTATATACAGTAAGCTAGTCCATACTTAAAATAAGGTCTATCTCTTTCAACTGCAATACTATCAAATCGACTTTCAACTTAGCCTGTTCAACCTAAATAATACACCCTCTACATACTTCTCCAATCATTGTAGTACTACCTATTAGAGTTATCACCTTTAAGCGAAATTTCAACATCTCTCTCTCACAATACAATTTAGATGCCGAATGTGGGGTTATAAATGAATATGTAGATCTAGGATCTAGCAATGCATATGCCTCAAAAATTAAAAACATGTAACATATCTGTAATAACATCTGGAAAATTATGTGCCTCCTGTCTTGTAATAGCAAATATCCTGGCCTGAGAATTTGATTGGTTACTCCGTACCTTATTCCTAACACTAGGACTTGCTGAATTAGCTTTACCTCTACCTTTGTCTCTCTATCCTGCTTCACTGGCTCTACTATGTTGGAAAGTCATCTCCATCATTGAACCTCCTCTCTCTCCGAATTGTGCTCCTAAAGTTGCTGGACAATCTCTAACTTGATGCTCTAAGGGGCCATACTACAAACAAGCTCCCGATACCTTCCAACATACTCCACCATGTCTTTTTCCACAGTATTTATAGCTGGGAATCTGTTGTGTTTGTCCGCCATAAGTTTGTCCTCCAGATGCCTGACCTCTACCACCACCAAAATGAGTAGAATCGTCTCTAGGTCTAAACTCTAACTGCCTCGATCTCGACTGTGATCACGATGATCTATTCTAGCGTTTACTAAATTTCCTGCCAAAGTCAGCTTGAAACTGACCATGTCTCTTAATCCTAAACTCCTATCTATATTCTCCTTGTTCATCCTTCAGTAACTGTTCAATCCAAATCGAAACAACTCGCAGCTCAATAAAATTATTCAAATTTGTAATAGCTAATCTTGATTTGATCTCCATATTCAATCCATTCTTAAACCACCCACATTTATCTCCCTCGATTGGGATCAGAGCAGTGGCATACTCTAATAGTTCATTGAACTGTATCTCATACTCAATTACCGTGAGATTTTCCTATTTCAGATTGAGGAATTCCTTCATCTTCCTATCCAAATAGATCTTTGGCACGTAATTATCCTTAAAGACCTTTAGGAAGTCCCCCCATGTCAGTCTGTAAGGTCAGGCGGAACTACCTGGAACTATCTTCCGCCACTAATAGGCTGGACCTTGAAGTAAAGAGACTGCGAAGTTGAAACTCTCATTAGGCTCATAGTCTATTTGATCAAACACTCTGTCTGTTCTTTCCAGCTAACCCTCTGCCTTGGTGGGGTCTATACTTCTATAGAAGTCTACAACCTCCTACTTCTGAAGTTTATCATACCTTCTTTCTCTCCTCTCATGAACTCTCTAAAGCATTTGTTCATACTAGAGTATAGGGGACTATCTTTTGGCTCTTATTGACTCAAGATCAGCTAATAATGTGACACGGTCTTATAGCAGATGAACTATAATAAACAATAATAATGATCGCTAAAGGGGTCTCTTTCTATATGACATGATGAAATGCTCATATATGTCCCTATGGATGTCAAACCATACTCTGATACCAAAACTGTAGCATACTACTCGTATAGACCATAAACACGAATATACCAGAGGATATTTGAGAGCATACGCTATGAAAATGGTACATTATAAAAATTAAACTAACTAAAGGCATCAAACGTATCATAAGCATTCTAATTGTTCATTTCTTCCCATTTCATTCACAAACGTAAAAGTTACATGTGTCATTACAATTCAGAATCCATATATACATTATACAACATTTTTTTTAGAGTTCAATCTCAGTACCAAATATATAACATGAAATGGGATGCTAATATATAAGACTCTAACTAGACTCCTTAGATTCAGTTGATCAGACCTTTGGGACATTCTCGTCCCTAAAATGCAAGTACTAGACCTCTACTATATCACCTCAATAGATAGAACTCCCTTAAACTTAAAAAACAATGTTGCAATTTTGATGAGTTTGCGAAGTCAGTGAGTGAACCATCATCAATGTATTCACTTAAATCACAAAAACATGTATATCAAAGTTTATCATACTTCTATAAGCATATCATATAAGCTAGCATTGCATATCACAACTCATACTCCATTAACTTCAATTGTAATTCACTATTTTAAAACAATTTAGTAATTCATTTCAATTCAATCACTTGATACAAGTAGGGATGTATATGCAAATGTACAAGTAAATTCAGATAGTGATGCCAGTACCTGACAGCCTTGATGATGGCTAAGAACTCCTTTTCATAAGTGGATAAGTCGTGGTGTTGAGGAGCCAACGATTTACTGAGGAAGGAAATTGGATGGCCTTCTTGTTGTAACACCGCACCGATGCCATGCCCGCTTGCATCTGCCTCCACGACGAAGGTTTTGGAGAAATCCAGTAAGGCCAAAACCGGAGCTTCGGTGATCGCTTTCTTTAGCGCCTCAAAGGCGGTCTTCTCTTCCTGTGACCAAGACCAGTTAGAAATTCTCTCCTTTTTTAATAATTCCGTCAAGGGCTTAGCTATTAAGCCGTAGCCTTTGATTAATCGTCTGTAGTAGTCAGTGATGCCCAGAAACCCTCGGAGCTCCGTAATCCCTTTCGGGTCAGGCCAATCCACTATGGTCTTCACCTTCCTATTATCAGTAGCGACTACCACCTCCAAAATCGTGTAACCCAGATATTCAATTTGGCGTGCTCCGAAAGTACCTTTGCTCCCATTTAAAAACAACTGATTTTCCTTCAACATTCTCATGGTTTCGGAAATGTAATCCACATGTGTTTGCAAGGATGGGCTGTAGATTAGAATATCGTCGAAGAAGACCAGTATGAACTATCGTAGGAATGGCCGGAAAACTTCATTCATTAACCGTTGGAACGTCGAGGGAGCGTTTGTTAGGCCGAAAGGCATTACCATAAATTCGTAATGCCCCTCGTGAGTCCGAAATGTCGTCTTTGGGATGTCCTCCAGCTTCATCCTGATCTGATGAAACCCGAAGCGCAAATCAAGCTTGGTGAACCAGCTCGCACCGTGAAGCTCATCTAACAACTCTTCAATTAGCGGAATTGGAAACTTATCCTTAACTATGTTTTTGTTGAGCTCTCTGTAGTCTACGCACATGCGCCAGGTGTCGTCCTTTTTTTCTTTACTAACACTATCGATGAAGTAAAAGGTCCGAAACTGTGTTGTATAAACCCCTGTTTCATGATATCACTCACCGTTTTCTCGATGACATCCTTCTATATTCTTGAGTATTTGTAAGGACGAACGTTAGTGGCCTCCACCCCTTCCTTTAAGACGATTTGATGATTATGCTTGCGATTTGGGGGTAGTTGCGTAGGATCCCCGAATAATTCCGCATAGTCTGACATAATTACGTTGATCTCATCTACGACGCTCCACTGTTCATTTCCTAAATGCATCTGTTGCAGCTGGAACTCGAGAGTCGTTGTCCATCGTAACATGAACAACTGACCCTTCGATGGACCACGCAGTAGTTTCTCGAAATCCTTGCTTGATAGAACTCGTGATTTCCCCTTTGGATTCTCGTAAATGGTCATCACTTCGCCTTCCCGATGGAACGTCATGGTCCTCTCTCTAAAATTGCACAAAACATCATTTAAACCTATCAGCCATTGAAACCCTAAAACTACGTCGCAGCCTCCCAACTACAAAACTAAGGCGTCCATGTTGAATTGGGCACCTTGCATGGACCATGCAAAGTTCCAGCAGCGTTGGGAGCATTTCAGCTGTAACCCGCCCCCAACCGTAATGCTAATCGGTTTAATATCTTCTAGGGTGCAGCCGCCCCTTTTAACTACAACGGAGTCCACAAAGTTGTGGGTACTGCCGTTATCGACCAATATGTGAATCTGTCGCCTCTGGTGTATGCCAACCACTCTCATCTGCTTGAGCTCCATGTACGCCTAATGCAGGGAAGAAGGCTCGTGCAATTTAACCGTAACTCCAATCTCAGGTCGAAGTCCCTTAATGAAGAACCCAATCAAATAGTCTCTGGCAGCGACAACCTATTTGAATGATGATCGAATGAGGCGCAGTACTCCAGCACTGTCCCCTCCTGCCTTAAATCCTTGAATTCCCCTACTGGGTCATCGAAAATTTCGGCGTCAAAACTCTTCTTCAGAGCATTATTAAACTCTTCCCAGTCTATCGTGCCAACCTTGTTACGATTCCGGGCATACAACCTATACCATTCTTGCGCCTTCTCATCCATATGAAGGATGGCAACGTTCACCTTGGTATTTGCCGGTGTGTGATCCAAGGCGAAATACTGCTCGCACCGGTACCACCATAATTTAACGTTGTCGCTATCAAACAGTGGGAAATCTATTCGGGTCATTCTTGCTGGCAGTTGGCTTCCTTCTTCCGTCACTCTTTTTGAGCTACTTTGGGAAACTGGGTCTGTGGAGCCAGCGTCCCCTCCAGACCTTGGTAATGATTGTAGCATAAGATTCCTTAACTCTAGCATTTCCTTCTCCACCCGCTCCGTTCTGCTAGTCATCTCGGAAAACATTTTTTCCATTAATCCTTTAAGATTGTCTGCCATCTTCTGTAGTTCTGCGCTCCTAGTACCTTCAGCCATGATCGAAATAGCAGGAACGTACTCTCTGATACCAAAATTGTTGTGAAGAAAAATCGACAGAGGAATTTCGTAACAGAATCGGTAAGGAAGAAAGGACAGAGGGATACAGAAGGGAACAATCAACAGAATCACACGAAGAGAGAGAGAATAGGAAAGAATCTCAATCAATTTTGACATATCATTCCATTCGTTACAGCCAGACTAAATACTCGAAAAGATTCAATACTGTAGGTTAGTCCATACACTAATAATGGTGGACGATTATTTAAACGCAACGTTTCATATCATTCTCTAACGATAACTGAGGGCATCTCTGCTCCGTCACCATCTTCGTCTTCCTCATTTCCTTCTGTAACATTATACTGGGCATCCACCTAGCAGGAAGACAGAATCCAAGGTTCTACAGGGTGGTTGAATGGGTGAGTGACTCTATACCTTGTACTGATTCACTCCGTCTTGGATCAGCAACCAGTCTAAATATTAAACCACATATTTAGTTTCATTATCCTCTGAGATACCCAACCTCAACTTGCTTATAGTAAGTAGCTTCATTCATTCACGAAGAAGTAGGATGATGATGATGAAATATGAACATCAATCTCAATGCTACAGTATACAAGATAATACCATTTCGTTACTTGATTAATCTCGCAAAATCAGAATTCTTAAATCTTAAAATTAAGTAAAGTTTTTTCAAACATGAAAAGGCGGTTGTCGAAACAACTTTGTGTATAAGATGGCACACTTCATGTTGAACTAAACCCTATTGTAGGCGAGGCCTCTGCTCAACCAGGCCCTGGAAGTTGGAAACTTTGAAGCCCTTGCTGATCCACGATTGAAGAACAATTTCAACTCTGCAGAGATGGCATCTATGGTAGCTTGGCTGCAACTTGTGTAAGCCATTCAGCGTGGCTTCGACCAAGAATGAGCCAGGTGAACTACTCTTTTCTTTCTCCAGTCAAAACATAGAACTTTCCCTTAACAATTTACACTGGCTTTGCCGAATTATGTGTCAGTTTTTTGACAGGTACCTTCATTCGTACATTGGCAAGCAATCGTGCAGAAAATTCATCATGAACTGATAGCTACCAAAATAGACTACTCAGTTTCTGCATTTTTATACTTCCCTTTAATCATTGTAATTTTCAAAAGGAAGAAGGAAATGAAATAGGAAAATGTTTGTTTCTAAACAAGCAGATAGCTCTTGCTCTGAAGGATGTATTCCTGCAAAGAATCTCAATGCGGGAATCAAGCCTGGAGATCACATTCTACGGTTCTTTGACAAGCTTAAATTATAATAGCAACAAGGACATAAAGAATTTGCACATGATAATGACAAATCACCAGTATGGCCTTAGGGAGTGCGGTGGAACCACCAGCAAACATGATGTTAACATACCTAGTTCAGGCAGCAGCATAAGAACTGCTGCTAGATAAATGATT
>JANTNU010000008.1:19699779-19711627 GCA_024752395.1 Erythroxylum havanense
CAGAGCTGATCTTCGATGAGTGGACCGATCGGCCCGCAAGTCGTCTTGATTGGGTCCGGGCCCAGAATGGCCGACCCAACCACAACCAATTACTTTAAAAGCCACAAAATAATTCTTTAGGGGGCCTCTTTCCCCTACATATTCTCTCTAGCTGCTGAAGTTCTTTCCAGGCTGTTGCTAGCTCTTACTGATGAAAATACCAGATTCATGTACCATTATAAATCTAAGGATATGCAATTAAAGGATTTAGGATTTGCTAATGATCTTATGCCTTTTTGTGGAGTTGATGTTTACTCCCTTTCATTGATTATGAGGATTCTAAAAGAGTTCACAAGATTGTTAGGGATGAAAGGCAATTTTGCCTAAAGTTGTATCTATATCTCCTTCGAAATCTAGAATGGAGAAGAAATTAGCAGATTGACATGGCTTCATGTTTAATCTCCTCCATTAAAATATTTGGGAGTATATATCACAACAAATAAAACAAAGTATGCTAAGTGTATTCCATTACTTAGGAGCTATAGAATCATACTAAATGTTTGATAGAACAGAAGCCTATCAATTGCTTACAAACTATAATTGACTTCGTCATTTCTTAGGAACATTCATACACACTGGATTGCCCACTTGGTACTACCTAAAAGATAATTAAAGAGATAAAAAGATGCATCAAACAATTTCTGTGGTTTGGCAAGATAGGCAACTCCAAAGGAGCAAAAGTGAAGTGGGAAGAGCTTTATCTTTCTAAAGAAGAAGGTGGGGTTAGTTATGGTTCCTCTGATGACTATGCAAAAGGTGCCAATAATTAAGACTGTTTGGAGGTTGTTCAAAAATAAATAAACTTTATAATTAAAATGGATTAATGCGTACCATTTGAAGAATTAAAGTTTTTAGTAGTTAAAGCAAAATAGGGAAAATTGTTAAAGCTTTAGACAACTACTCAGTATGAAGGACCAAGTTTATCTATAGATTAAGCAACAAATAAGCAATGGAGAGTCAACTTAGTCTTGGTTTGACAATTGGAATGAATTAATCCCTTTATACAATAGAAATGAAATGTAACATTTGACCATCAAGATTATAATAAAAGCTAAAATTGGTAGAATCATTCAAAATAAGGTCTAGAGCTACAATTATAAGGGCGCTGACTACTTGTTAACTTATTTACCATACTGTCAACTAGCAGGTGAAGAGGATAAGCCTATGTAGCTAAACAATAGCTCCATGGAATTTAGAAACTCTTCATGTTACAAGATCTTTAGACCTAGCTACCCCAAAGTTTCCTAGTATGAGTTAATTTGGAAGAGTACAATATCCCTTAAAGGTTGAAAACAAAAAAAAAAGATGGTATGGAAGCACTGGCAACTTTGATCTAGGGTGCTTACTGTGCAAAAATGAGATAGAAATGCTACCTCACCTATTTTTCCAGTATAGAGTATCCCATTGCATTTGGCTTCAAATTCAAACATAATACAGATATTTTTTCCACAAAAAGAATGGACAAATATAATTCAATAGGCCACAATAATGATTAAAACACTAAAGAATGATGTGATCATCCTCAAAACTACTTTCGATTGTACCATATACATAATATGGAGGGAGAGAAGCAAATGTCTATATAGAGGAATAAAGCTGGAAAATCAAATCCTAGGAGACTCAATTCATAATTAGAAACTATTAATGAAACATGATACTCATTCCAAAGTCAACCAAAGAATGAAGGTACTTTGGAAACTATAGAGTTAGTATTGTATATTGGATTGGGACAACAATCCTAAAATCTATATTTTGCTTTGAGAGTTAAGCTTAATTTCCTTGCCTTTGTAATTCTGTCAAGCTCAATTTGAGTCAATACAAATTTTAGTCATCTTCCAAAAAAATAGACGTGTAAGGTCTGCTCCTCATATAAAAAGAAAAGAAATAGAGAATATACATAGGCTCATCTCAATGAAATAGATGTAGTCTAAAGTTGTCAATCGAACCATTATAAAAATCAGTTGTTCAATTTCTTCTTATTCTTTTTACTTGAGAATTCTATTTTTTGGTGATTACTTGATATTTATTTTTCTAACAATATTTTATAACATTTACTTAAATTTTAGGCTTTTCATTACTTAATTTTGAAAAGATTAAAAATTTATGCACTTAATTTCCTTTTCTTTTGAGTGTCACATAACAATCAATAATCTTTGTAATTTGTTTGTCAATATATTATTTATTTATCAGCTTTATAAATTACATGTCTTTTCTACTACAATAGCAATACATATTTGAAATTATAAATAAATATAATTTGTATAGAATAACTGAAAATATTTCTCAATTATTTGAGAAAAATATACAATCAAAGCTAATTGAGAAAGATTGACCACTATAATGCTATATTTTATTGTTTATTTTAAAATTTATTTAATTGATTATAAGCTCAAGTTATTTTATATTATGGTGAACTCATAGTATTTCATTTATTCCTTATAATTATAAACACTTAAAAAATAAACAATGAAAATATAATTATTTTTAATCTTTTTATTATGTTTAAAGATATATATTTTCAAATATTTTTTAAAGAGTAAAATTGATACAAATAAAAGGTACCTTTAAAGTTTGTGGTTAATGAATGGAATATCCCTCCTTTTTTGTTGTTGCATGGCATACTATAATAAGAGTTAAACTTTACTATATTTGTTTTTCCCCTCCTCTCTATTAGGGGAAATCCATAATTGAAATTTATACTACAAATTGTAAATAAAAAATATTAAAATTTTCTATTTTTAATTTTTAATAACTAATTAGTTTCCTTAAAATTACAAATTTTCTAATTACCAAGATTAATGATCATTAAAAATAAATAAAAAGTTTATTAAATGTATTAATTAAACATACAAAAAAAAGTTGAAATGGAAAAGGACTCTAAGGTGATTTTCCTTACGTGCATAATTTAATTTGCAAATCCAACATTGATTTTCTCTGGATATTTTTGGCAATAATGGTTAAATGAACTTCACAATTTTCAAATCCTACATTTTTTACTGTGCCTCAAATTAATCATTTGGATAATAAATTCACCTTTTTAGCTACCTCTCTATCTATCATAATACAAGAAAAGAAAAGAACTACATTAATGTTAAAGTCGGAGAAAAGAGAAAAAAATCGGCCGTTGGAATTTAAAAAAGAAGAGCAAATGAAAAAAACTTGAATGGACGGTCCAGATTCTGACATGCCTAGATCTGGGCCGTCAACATCAACCTAAGATGCTCGAGCTTTAACCATAGGGTTTGAAACTCCAAAGTCCGCCCCTTTATGTTTGAATAACTCTCTTGACCGTTTTACTCTCTCTCTTCCTCTCCAATACTCTGTGGGTGTACTTTTTATTTTGTAGAGTGCATTTTGCAGATCTCTCTCTCATACTGACTTTATTTGGATCTGCAAATGCTCATCGTATCCGTCTCTTCGCTGATTCTCCTTCTCAAGTTCCGTTCGGTGGGTGCTTTTTGTTTTTTCTTTTAATAATTGTTTTCGGTTTTTACTCGTTCCATTTTTTTGTGAAATTTGAAGATTTGATTTTGACAATTCAAAAGAAATGCTTCGATCGTACTTCTCGAAAATTTTCATTCTATTCAGTTCGATTTTTACCAAGTAGTGATTGAACAAAGTCTTATATACTGATTCGAATTAATGCCTCGATTTTTTTTGTTTTTCTTACAGAATTCTAGGTTTTGAAGTTTAATTCCTATGTAGGACTGTAACTTAAGAACTTGTCTCCTGATTTTTATTTCATTTTTTGGAATAATTTGTAAGATGACACAATATCTGTATTCGAGTGAGGCAAACTCCACAATTCCTGATCCTAAATTTTAGTATGGCCGATGATTTTCCATGTTACAGTAGCCTGACCTAGCTTTTAATTGAAATAATAATTCAGAAGGTGCGGCTACCTAGTACCTTATTCCCTTGAAGGCTTCAATCGAAGCTTATCGAAATTTATCCTTGTAACTTGAAACTTCTTTTGTCGTTCTTTGTCTTTGGTTTTTGATATGATTTTTAAATTTTTTTTTTCATATGCTAGCCTGTGATCTCTTTTGGAAAGAGGGGAGTATTGACCACTCTCTAGGGTTGATTATAATGATTTGGAGAACATACTCCAGAGATAACTGCCGACGAGTTGGTATTGGGGTATGCAATTTTATTTTTCTATCAAAGAACAATGGAAAGTGACAGGCCAATTTCTGCTCTCCCAGATGGGCTCGGTGATAGTGTTCAGAGAATCCGGCCTATGCATGGGTAATTCTTCAAAGCATTCATAAATATTTTGTTGCATCTATTGCATGCTTTTATGTAAAAAAATGCCAAATTTTTACTTTGAATTTTTCATTGCTTTATGTTTGTGGTTTACAAAATATTTATTGGGAAATGAAAAGCTGTTAAGGAAGTATCTTGCTGCCTCTTGAATTAGAATGATTTCCCCTCATTACATTCTTCTTCATCTTTTGAACTGTATAATTTTGCTTCTAGGTTTGCTGCAATTGAATGCTCAGGCTGTTTTGTTGGTCTTTAGTAGTAATACTTGTTCTTGCTGTTTCCATCTTTTGCTATTTGCTTTGGCCTGTTGTGAATCATGGACAAGATCATTTGATACCATGAATCTTTTCTAGGAGGACCAGTGGGCCAACAAGGCGTTCAACAAAGGGACAATGGACAGCTGAAGAGGTAGTGGTACATTCTTAGCTTTTAAAGCATTTTTTACTCCACCCTAGGGATTGATGTGGTGGTGATGAGGGGAAATTGCCTTTCCATCACAAAGGCTAAGATACTGTGAACAGTTGGTTTGAGGTTTGGAAAATATGGAAGGGCAATACCTTTCCTGTAGCCCAATCTAATCCAAGGGATTTCTGATAGAAATTTTTTAAAAACTAACTAGTTCAACAATTGTCTCTTGTGCTTCAAATTTGAAAAAGAAAGTGATTAAGAAGCTTTCCTTTGGTAATGCAGTTTGAGACCTTACCACAGAAAAAGGTTTCATATTAGTCATGCACTACTGTACCAAACATGTTTGATCCTCAAGTTTTCACATTTATCAGTACAATGTTGAACACTCGCCCATTTTTGGATTGTTGATTAACTCTTTGCATTTAGGATGAGATTTTGCGCAAGGCTGTTCAACGTTTCAAAGGGAAGAACTGGAAAAAAATTGGTATGTTGATCTCTTTATTTCCTGACATTTTTTCATTTTGCAAAGCTAGTTCTATCCTTATCTTCAGGATTGCTGTTTACTAAACGACTTTGGTGATGGTGATGTCATAGGGAAAATGTTTTGCTTGAGAGTCAATTTTAATAACTTCTAATTAACAATTTCTGGGGGAGGCTATAATGTTAAACATCAAATCCTCTTTGGCCCATGTTCTGTTATCATTCGCTGGGTTCTACATACTTTTAGAAGGAGCTCTTATATTTTTTCGTTATGTATCATTTGAAGTTTAAGACCTATTTGCCTTTCGTTGCCTTCATAGATGTTTGTTGCATATCAATAAATCCATGTTACTAAAATTTTCTATGCTGTTACAGTGCACTGCTTCCATTGTTTGATTGTATCATTTTGTTACCTGTAGCTGAGTGTTTCAAGGACCGCACTGATGTACAATGCCTACATAGGTGGCAGAAGGTTTTAAATCCAGAACTCGTTAAAGGCCCATGGTCAAAGGAGGTAACATGTGATTGTTCTTATTTTGTCAATTCCCTCTGCTTGAATAGTGAATATGAAATTAACTTTTTTTCTTGCTAAATATAAAAAGGAGGATGAGACAATTGCTGAATTGGTGAAGAAGTTTGGGCCAAAGAAGTGGTCCACAATAGCACAACATCTACCTGGACGTATTGGGAAGCAATGTCGGGAAAGGTAAAGTTAAATATTGAATAATTGTGTTTGCAAAACATTACAAACCTTTAGTTTCCATGTATACTGTAATTTTCATCACCAGTTACTTGTGTTATACTGCTGCATTGGCAGCTGCTGTAGCTCTTATCTGTTAATTGTTTTAGGTGGCATAATCATCTTAATCCTGCAATCAACAAAGAGGCATGGACTCAACAGGAGGAGCTGACTTTGATTCGAGCTCATCAGATTTATGGGAACAGATGGGCCGAGCTAACAAAATTCTTGCCTGGAAGGTTTGTTTGTTTTTTTTTCCTTTGAAGGAAAGGCACAATTTAATGATTTTATCTTAATATACTGTGTTCTCTCTTCAATTAGTTTTCTATTTATACCTTATGTGGTTCTATATTTAGTCTCTTTGAAATTGTGTTTCTATCTATTTCATGTTTGGTGTACAGAATTTTGATTTGTTTGTATGAATGTTATGTTGAAGTTTAAGTTAATCAGTCTGAGTTGTCATATCTGGGCATGTTTGATAAACAGGACAGACAATGCCATAAAGAATCATTGGAACAGCTCTGTGAAAAAGAAACTGGACTCATACTTGGCCTCAGGTCTGTTAGAACAGTTTACAGCCCTACCTCTTCCTGGACCTCAAAATCAATCCATGCTGTCTTCTTCAAGGATTCAGAGCAGTGGAGAGGAAAGTGGTAAAGTTGGTGCAGAGGCAGAAGAAATATCAGAATGCAGTCAAGAGTCAATGGTCGCTGGTTGCTCTCAATCTGCTAGTGACATGGGCAACACAGCTTTGCATACAAGAGAAGACTTTCAGCTGCCTGACGAATCTAGTACTGGAAAAGAGCAGATTTCTAGTCCGGAACAATATTACCTACCTATAGCTGATGGGGCATTTTCTAGACCAGAAATACCTTGTGAAGTTGGTTGCCCATCTAACCTATTCCAGCAAGATGTCTTGCTTAACAGCATAAATTCTGTCCACAAGGATTATCAATTCAGTTTGCAGAAGGTGCCCAACATATCATCAGTAGAAGTAACATCGTCAGGGTTACCAATTGATTGTATAACTGCCAATGAAAACGATGCACTGGTGAATATTGCTGCAAATGTGGCTAAATCAGATAGAATTCTAATATCTGATGATGAATGCTGTAAGTTCTTATTTTCAGAGGCCATGAACACTATGGACTTTCCCTCTGTACATCTTACTGCAGGTCCAACTATGGCTGCATCCAATGGATCCACAGATTCTTTCCTGCGGAACATCCCAATGTCTGAAACAGATAAAACTACGGTCTTACAATCATTTTGTCCTTCAAGGTCTGGTGTATTGGGAACTTCAGTGAGTCTATCAGTGTTCTCTAATCCTTTAGTAGTTTCAGTTGATGATGGTGAATTTATGTATTGCAGGGAACCCAATCAGTTAATTGGTCACTCTCTTGGAGCTCATGAACAAGTGGTTCTTACAAGTGCAAATAATAGGTTTATTTGCACCAGTGAGGCTGCCAATTCCCCCTGTGATGGGACACAATACACAGACATGCAAGTGCAATCATATTTGCAGGAACCTTCAAAATTAGTACCTGTGAATACCTTCACTTCATCTTCAGATGCGCAATCCTGTGCCGTGGATGAAAAAACAGAGGTGGATTTGGAACAGCAAGATGCTGGAACTCTATGCTATGAGCCTCCTCGTTTCCCATGTTTAGATATTCCCTTTCTCAGCTGTGACCTTATACAATCTGGAAGCGATATGCATCAAGAATACAGTCCTCTTGGCATCCGACAGTTGATGATGTCCTCCATGAACTGCATCTCTCCATTTAGGTTATGGGGTTCCCCATCTCAGGATGATAGTCCTGAGGCTATGTTAAAAACTGCTGCTAAGACTTTCACTTGTACACCATCCATTTTGAAAAAAAGAAACCGTGACTTACTATCTCCTTTGTCTGACAGAAGAGGTGATAAAAAGCTTGAGATTGATACATCGGGTTTGACTAAAGAGTTTTCACGTTTGGATGTTGTTTTTGATGAGAGTGAGGCCAACAGAATATCTCCATCATCTAATAAGCAAGTTCCCATTGGATCTTTGATCGAAGATAAAGAAAATCTTGATCCTGCTCTTGTGAGAGTGCAGGAAAAGGGAACAAATTTTTCTGCATCAGACGCTAAAATTTCAGAGACAGGTCTAGATAGTGGTAAATATGAAGAAAGTAGGCAAGAACTTGTTAGCAATGATGCTAAGACCAAGGTTTGTGGTGATCGCAGTACTCAAATTGTAAGTTTTTCTTTGCACTGTTATATCCTATCCTTTTATATACTCATGCTAATTGGTGAAGAGGGGGTGAGGATATTGGGTGGCTTTGATTCATTCAAGGTTTTTGACTGCTTTATGTTTCTTTTAAAAAAGACAGATTGGGTTGTAGGTTTGAACTTTTTAACAAAATATGCAATTTTAATTCATGTTTATTACTACGTACAAGAAATCTGAAGACGTGCCTCTTAATGTGAGACGATCTTATCTTCTTCTCCTATTTATTTCTCTTGCTTTTAATCCAAAAGTAAGAATGTGTTAATCTCTTTATTCTCTTCCATTCCTCCTCTCTCCCCTTCTTTTTCTGTGAACAGGTGCAAGAGCCTTTTGGAAGCCTTGTTGAAGACAATTTGAATGAACTATTATTATTTTCTCCTGATCAAGTTGGATTTAAAGTTGACAAAGCATTTGGTCCGAGTTCCTGTACTCCAAGGAATCTGTATCGTAGAATATTGGGAACTTTGTCAGAGCAAGCCAATGATTCGGAACCTTCTTCGTCCGGAAATCCAGGTTCAGTCAACTCCCCCTCTGTTCGATGGAAGAATCCTGCAAATTGTTCAGCTGGGACTACAGCAGTACTATCTGTTCCTTCATCAGCGCCACTAGATATAATAGTTTCTACTTCTGGAAATGATGCTGCTGGTGAAAATTTTGGCATGTAAGTTCTATTCCTTCCAAGATCCTTTACTATCTACTGATCACATGTAACTTAAAGTCACCAACATAATGATTTAACTGCAATAATTCATGTAGCTTGTTTTTTTTCATTGCATCTGATTCTTAGAGGGAATTTATATGTAGGTTTGATGATACTCCTTTCAAAAGGAGCATTGAATCCCCTTCAGCATGGAAGTCCCCCTGGTTCATTAACTCTTTCCTGCCTGGTTCAAGGGTTGATACAGATATATCAATTGAGGTACTGTGATATGCATCCTTCTCTCTCTCTCTCTCTTTCCCTTTTCTCCTTTGATTACATTGCACTGAATGCTTGTCAATAATTTTCCTTGATAGGATATTGGTTATCTGCTGAGTCCTGATGATAAAAGCTATGATGCCCTTGCACTCATGAAACAACTAAGCGAGCACACTGCCCCTGCATATGCTGATGCCCTGGAAGTTTTGGGAAATGAAACCCCTGACTCAATTATGAAAGCAAGACGGTCCAGCAAGCAGCATGTGGATCAAGAGAACAATAATGGACCAAACCAGGCTGAGAATCGTGCCTCTTTGGGTTCAAACATTATGGTATGACGGGATGATATCATTTTACCTGTTCCAGTTTACTTGAGGACTTGGGAATCATCGTATTTTGTTTTTTTTCTCTCCCCTGTTGAAAAATGTTAAGGCGCTGAAAACTTTCTTGCAGACTGAGTGCCGCATTCTTGACTTCAGCGAATGTGGGACACCAGGGAGGGGAAAGGGAACAGAGAAAGCCAAATCCTCATCTGCCTTGGGCGTCTCAAGTCCTTACCTACTGAAGGGTTGCAGATAACCGGTTCTCAAATCCAAAAGCCATGACAAATATGTAGCTGTAATATATATATTTATGTGTACACTTAATATGTTCATGTCTGGATCTTAATTCAATTGGTGAAAGAATTTTCCAAAAAAAAAATTCAATTGGTGAAAGAATACTGTTCGAGCGCATAAATGTATAAATTTCCGCAAGTTACAAGTAGCTTTTACATACGTATGGAACAGTCAAGGAAATAGCTAATGCTGTGGGCTAAAGGCAAGATACTTAGGCAGGACATGGATGTGCTACGTACCTGGAGGTGTACGTAAATGGATGAAAGTATAATTTTGTCTTGGAAGCAAGTTCCTGCCTTCCAAGTAAAGATTGTTGAGCTTTTCTGTGCCTACTTTAGCACAAACATAACTCTGGTTATCCTTAGGGCTTTAGGATTTGATTATTACAATTCTTGCAGAGTTTTCTTAAGGAATCGGTCAATTATAGAGTTTTGACGGTCAAATTGGTCCATTAGAGTATCATTAGCTTCAACCTAGAGATTTCAAGACAATTTCCATGGGATATTCCCCGGACAGAAGGCAATTGAGTTGTATAACCTTCATATTCATCCAGCCTTTACTTTAGAGATGTTTTCCATGAACACATCTATCCTCGCTACCATAAAGCTAATTCTCCAATCATAAAGCTAAATTTCTTTTTTCATTATGCTTTGCTTTTTGATTGATTAGTGTATTCAAGATCATTCCTTTCTTACTCTAAGTTTTCATCTTGCTAGTTCTCAATTTTTTATGCTTTCTGTCCTTATGTTTGTTGTTTCTTGTTTTCCCTAAACTTTGGTTTTTCTCTAATTAGTTTTTGATTTGTTGTCTTTCAACTTGGAACCTATAATATGTTCTTAGAAGCGAAAACCCATTTCTCCTATAAGAAGAAAAGCTTCAAATTTTAGGTATGGTGCATTTTTCCTTATTATAGCTCATTTAGAATTAGGAAAAACTGAGTTTAACTGGGAGAAAATTAAGCTAATGATTGGTTTTCATCATTCCCTTAGCTGGAATTGATGCGTGTTAAAGGCACAAAAAATAAATTTTAACTACGCATAACTAAATTTGTAGTAGTTATGAGTAAGGATCATATCCACAAAGAGTGTATGTTTAGCTTTTGTAACAAATAAACCATTGTTTAGAATTGGGAGTAGAGGGGGTTTTGGTTGAATTCAATTAACAAAATAAAGTAGAACTAAAATTTTAAAGGTAAATCAGATTAAGCAGTACAAATTTGATAAAATTAATGGATTGTGAATCCAATTAGTGATTCAATCTCAACCTTCACACAAATATGCACAATTAATTGTGTTGTTGTTGGACTTGTCTTCGAAACTATTACCATGCGTTTGTTTGCTGTCCTCATGGGTGAGGACAGCGGACAGAGACACAAAAGTTCTGTCCCTGTGCTGTTTGCTTGCTGTCTTCAGTTACTTTTGTTTCGTCTTCAGAAGATAAGGACATAAATTTTTATTCCTTCTAAAACTGAAGTACAAGAATTCTTGTCCTACTGACAAGAATTAGAAATGTAAAAAATAACCTTGTGAATTACAGTCGATAATAGAGGAATCGAGATCATAGGATTAGGTTGAAGGAAGGTGTACATTCGATTAACATTAGGTTCTATCGATATTCAGGATAATAAAAAGATATCATTAAAAAGGCAGTACAAGAGCTATTACAACAAGACTTTTTTTTTTTGCTTACAAAGGATAATAAAACAAACAAACCCTACATAACTCAAACTACAAACACTCTACTAGCATAGTGTTCTGCGGTACAAAGCTCCTTACTTGTCTAGGTGGATGAGCTCTATAATGACCGTCGGAGGCTCCTGAACTATATGTAGGCTTGGGCTGGATAAAAATGCTAGAGAAGCCAGGTTATTGTTACACTAGTTTCCTTTATAGTATACATGCTGAAAATGCACCTCCCATGTTTGATGGATTAAACCACGAGTACCTGTCATTAGGGGTGTTCATGGTAGGGTAACCTGACCCGTTCATAGATAACCTGAACCTGAACCTGAATGTCAGGTTCGGCAATTTTACAAACCTGAACCTGAACCTGAACCTAAAGAACCTATAGGATCGGTTAACCTATTTTCAGGTTCGGTTCTCAGGATAACC
>JANTNU010000008.1:19777016-19789153 GCA_024752395.1 Erythroxylum havanense
AAACTGGTTTTTATTGAACACGGATTTTAATTACTTACTGTGTTTGCCGTGTTAACATGGAATCAATGGCTTCAAAAGAAAAATGTATACTGAGTTTTAAATCGACTGATGTAGTACGCCACTCTCGCAGGACACGGACTCGGATATCACCAACGATATCGGGTTCGGGTCTTACGGGAGTGGGGTGTTACAAAGGAAGTTCACGAATGGTTAATTTAATGGAGTAATTTGGGTTTGGAAGATGTAACTTGGGAAGAAGCTAGTCAACTTTCAAGTGCTTTTCTTCATTTAAGTTGCCAAATTGGTTTGGTCTTTGAGGGCAAAGCGCAATTTGAGGGAGGAAGTGTTGTAATGCCTGTAAATGGCCCGAAGTAGCAAAAACCAAAAAGAAAGCATAAAACTCCAATTAAGCTTAAGGATTACCAGTCGTGACTTTGTGAGTTGTGTATTTCAGTTTTATTTTACAATTATTGTAATTATTTTATTTGACTAAATCTTGAGTTAGTTTAAAGTCATGGTCCATTAGAAAGTAGTGGAAGTTGTGATTCTTTATTTTTAGAATCTTTTGGGCAATGATGTGAATTTCGTACCATATCGGATGGTACCGGTCGATACATATTGTAGTGGCAGAAAAACAATACCAGTACGGGTGTTGTGGGTACCGTACAAAAATTTTGATCGGTACTGGCTATTTTCGGTCGGTACCGGCAGGTATTGACAATACCGGATAATTCCGGACGTTTTCATAAAAAAGGAAAAAACTGGAGACCAATTTACAAATTTAAAGTTTTCTAACCCTAAAACCGACCCCCCTGACTGCGATCCTCTCATCTCTCTTCTCTCTCTCGCATGCCACTCTCATTGTCTCTCTCTTTGACTCTCACCGTCGACGCCATCTCAGCCTTATCCTCCCTTGGCTCCTCTTCTCCTCCTCTATCGTGGTCTAGCCTCGCCGTCTTCATCAGTTCATCTTCAACCTTCCTCCATGCAGCCCGAAGACTCCACTGCCTGCTACAGTTGTTACCATTGCAGTTGAGGTCCACCGCACACCGCATCGTCGTCCCACCGAACCACCGCACCTAGCAGTTGCACCACCGCACCTTGTTTTTGGATGTGTGTTTTTTGTCATTTTTCGAAATTTTCCTACTTGATTTAATTTTTTATTGTGTTGGTAGATGGATTTCTGAAAGTTGGATGATGGATTTGTGATTGTTATTGTTGAATGCTGATGGTATTGTTGTATTGGGGTTGCTTATGGTTATGAATTGGTTGTATTTCTGTTAGTGTTGAGTTGAAAATTGAAGTTGAAATTAGGTATGCTGCTGTGCTGACCTGATGGTGTTGAATCTGTTGATTGATTCTGTTGAAGCCTAGTTGAAGTTGAAGCTGCTTGAACGGGTTTTGTCTTGTGATTGTTGAAGACTTGAAGTTAATTATGCTGAAGGTGTATTGTTGAATACTTGAAGTTACAATTTTGTATTTGTGATTTAGAATTTGGAAATGGGTATAATGGTATAATATACTTGTTGACTATGAAAAACTGAAAATTGGAAATCAAAGTATGTTGTTTTGTAACTTGTGATTGGTATTGGATTTGGATTTTAGACCATTGCTATCAATTGAAAATTTGAAATTCCTTAATTTTATGTTATAATTATAAATAATTATCTTGTTAGAACTTAGTATTTTAGAAGTTAAATGCAATTGGTATATACAAAACTAAAATATATAAAATCAATTGTTATAATTAATAAAATATAGTGCATATTAACTAAAATTTACAATTTTAATAAAAGTTTATAAATATGTGTTTGAACTTTTTATTATATAAAAATATATAAAATCAAATCACAAAATTAAAGTATTAATTTTTTATTGATTTTTTATTTTAGTAATGACATAGTTTACAACATACTTAAGGAAACTATTTAAACACTTTTTTCCCTTTTTAATCATTAATTATAATGATAAACAATGCATTTAGGTTGTCTTTTCATATATGATATATTGTAAAAGAAAAATTATACACGCCCAAGTATTGTGTTAGAAATAGAATTGAAAATTGTTGAAAATTGTTGGAATTGAAAATGGAAAGTGTTTGGAAATGTTAGAAATGAAAATAGAATTATGAATGTTTTGTCATTGTTTAAATTGGAAATTGTTGAAATGAAAATGGAATTATGAATGTTTTGTCATTGTTATAATTGAAAATTTTTAGAATTGGTAATGGAATCATGATTGTTTTGTGATTATTAGAATTTGTTAGAATTGGTAATGGAATCATGATTGTTTTGTGATTGTTGGAAATTGTCAGAATTGGTAATAGAATTATGAGTGTTTTGTGATTGTTGGAATTGAAAATTGTTGAAATTGGTAATAAAATTATGATTGTTTTGTGGTTGTTGGGATTAGAAATTGTTAGTTATTGTTGGAATAGAAATGGAATTATGGTTGTTGGAATTAGAAATTGTTGAAATTGCTAATAGAATTATGATTGTTTTGTAATTGTTGGGATTGAAAATTGTTACTTATTGTTGGAATAGAAATGGAATTATGATTGTTGGAATTAGAAATTATTGGAATTGATAATGAAATTATGAATGTTTTGTGATTGTTGGGATTGGAAATTGTTGGAATTGGTAATGGAACCATGATTGTTTTGTGATTTTTGAAAATTGTTAGAATTGGTAATGGAATCATGAATCATGATTGTTTTGTGATTGTTGGAAATTGTTAAAATTGGTAATAGAATCATGATTGTTTTGTGATTGTTGGGATTAAAAATTGTTGGTTATTGTTGAAATGGAAATGGAATTATAAATATTTTATGATTGTTGGAATTAGAAATTGTTATGAATGGAAATACAATAATGAATGTTTTGCGATTGTTGGAATTAGAAATTGTTAGGAATAGAAAAATAATAATGAATGTTTTATGATTGTTGAAATTGGAAATTGTTAGTAATGGAAATACGATAATGAATGTTTTGTGATTACTGAAATTAGAAATTGTTAGGAATGGAAATACAATAATGAATGTTTTGTGATTGTTGGAATTTAAAATTGTTAGAAATAGAAATACAATAATGAATGTTTTGTGATTGTTGGAATTGAAAATTGTTAGAAATTGTTAGGAATGGAAATACAATAATGAATGTTTTATGATTGTTAGAATTGAAAATTGTTAGGAATGGAAATACAATAATGAATGTTTTGTGATTGTTGGAATTTGAAATTGTTAGGAATGGAAATACAATAATGAATGTTTTGTGATTGTTGGAATTGGAAATTGTTAGAAATAGAAATACAATAATGAATGTTTTATGATTGTTGGAATTGAAAATTGTTAGAAATTGTTAGGAATGGAAATACAATAATGAATATTTTATGATAGTTGGAATTGGAAATTGTTAGGAATGGAAATGCAATAATGAATGTTTTGTGATTGTTGAAATTGAAAATTGTTAGAAATGAAAATACAATAATAAATGTTTTGTGATTGTTGGAATTGGAAATTGTTAGGAATTGCTAGGAATGGAAATACAATAATGAATGTTTTGTGATTGTTAGAATTGGAAATTGTTGGAAATGAAAATGACATTATGATTGTTTTGTAATTGTTGAAACTGCAAATTGTTGGAGTATGTTTTGTGTTACTTATTATATATATTGAATGTTTTGAATTGTTAGCTTTTGACTTATACAGAATGATTTATATGGTATAAAATTGATATGCATATTATCATTGTGTACTGAAATTATGTGTTATTTATTTACAAATAAATGGAAGGAAGTTCAAATACTCCCGATCAATCTACTTTAGGAAGATATAGTAATCCAGCTTGGGCTCACGTTGGTACGATTCTCAGTCAAAAGAATTACACCATTTGCTTGTTTCGTAACAAGTATTTGAAAGGTAGAGAAATTATCTGATTAAAAAGACATTTAGCCGGGGTTAAAGGAGATGTGAAAGCATGTTAAAAAGTAAGTCATGATGTGAAGTGGTAGATGAAAACATTACTTGATGAACATCAATTTGAGAAGGACAGAAGGGAAAGATTGAATTTTGAAATTGGTAGTGGAAGTTCGTTTTCTAGTTTCCGTGGTGATTATGGAAATGTTGAAGGTGGAAGTAGTAGTGATAGTGGTAGTGGTACTAATAGTGTTTTATCTCAAGATCATGAAGAATCTGATATGAGGAAGAGAAGAAGATAGGTGACTAGTTTCTTTGCACCACGAACAACTCCTGGAGCCTAACCTTCAATTTTTAGTACAACGCAATCAAGAGATGCGACTCATAATGTCGATATGACAGTAGCTAGTTGGTGGTATCATATAGGTTCGTCATTCAATGCTTCTCAGTTTTATTATTATCAACCTATGATGGATGCAATAACTTCTTATAGTCTAGGATACAAAGGGTCATCGATTGATGACTTAAGAGGTAAACTTATGACTTGTGCTGTTTTTGAAATTAGAAATTATTTAGCTTAAAGAAGAGTGAGTTGAGGTGCTTATGGTTGTTCAATTATATGTGATAGTTAGACAAATAAAAGAGAAGAGCCTATTATAAATTTTTTGGTTTATTCTTCAAATGGTTCTATGTTTTTGAAGTCTATTGATGCATCTAGCCTCATTAAAAATGATGAGACTTTGTTTGAGATATTTGATGAAGTTGTGAAAAGTGGGGTCAAAAACCACTGTTCAGTTTATTACTGACAATGATTCCGCTTATAAAGTAGCAGGAAAAAGGTTGCAGAATAACTATAATTCATTTTTTTGAACCCCTTGTGTTGAACATTGCATTGATTTAATGCTGGAGAGTATAGGGGATCTCAGGTATTTTCCTGTTATTGATCAGACTATGCAGAAGGCTAAAAAGGTGACAAAATTCATTTATAATCGTGTGTGAGTTTTGAATTTGATGAGAAGAGAATTTATCAATAGTAGGAATTTGTGTCGCTTTATTATAACAAGATTTGCAACAAATTTCTTATCATTTCAGTTTTTTGTTTCGATGAAGGAGTTAAGGCAAATATTTACAAGTGATAAGTAGGTTGCAGCTCAGTATGCTAAGTCTAATGCTGGAGTGGAGGTTTGTAGTATTATACTAGAAGATAGAGAATTTTGGTCGCAATGTCAATTTGTTATCGAAGTTTGTGAGCTTTTGGTGAGGGTGCTTCAGTTGGCTGATAGTGAAGAAAAGCCAACAGTGGGTTATATTTTTGATACTATGGAAAGAGCAACGGAAGCAATAAAGGCCAATATGAAAAATAGATATTCTTTATACACACCATATCTCTCGATCATTAATGAGAGAAGGGGAAGACAACTTTCTTCTCTATTGTTTGCAGCTGGGGCATTTTTGAATCCTAGTTTGTATTTTAGACTAAATCTTCTAAAACAAGTTGAAGTTAATAGAGGAATGCTTTTCACAATTACAACTATTGTTCCTCAAGACGTGATGCAAGATCTTTTAAACTCACAAATGGAACTTTACAAGTTGTCTTATGGGGATTTTGAAATGTCGATTGCTATTCGACAAAGGGGAAAACTTTCTCCAGGTGTTAGTTATTTCCTATTTCTTATTTGTTGAAAATTAATTATCACTTTATTTTGTTTATAACACTACTTTTGTTATCTTATAACTTGCAGTTTCTTGGTGGGATCAATTCGGAAATAGTGTTCAAGGATTGAAAAGGTTTGCGATTTGGATTTTAAGTCAATGTGTGAATGCAACTAGGTGTGAATGAAACTAGAGCACATTTGAATTTATCCACTCAAAGAAAAGGAATAGATTGGAGCATAAGAGTTTGAATGACTTGATTTTTGTTCGTTACAATTTAAATCTTCGGAAAAGGTATGTTATCATTATTAATTTTGATATAATTTCTTATAATTTTCTAATAATTAAATTTAATTGTTTACTAAGATTCTTAATAACATAAGCAGTTCAGTTGATCCAATTGCTATTGATAATATTCATGTTTTGGCAGATTGGGTTTCTGAAGAACCCAATTTGGTTGATGTGAATGATTTGAAATTGGAAGATAATCTTGGATGGGAAAGCATTGACATGTTATTTGGTGCATTAAATTTGAATAATAATGATGATGAAGCTCCTATCAATGATGAGGATTTTGTACCAAATGATCACTGAAGTCAGTGCAGTTTTAGCGGGTTTCCTCCCATTGACGATTAAATTTAAGGTTTTTGTTTTTCTTCTTCTTTTAATTTTACTTCTATTTGATGTTTATGTTAAATTCTATATATGTAATATAATTATAATGTTTTTGTTTCAGGTCTAACTTCTATTTGATTGTTTCTTCGTCATCAACTCTTTTTGTAAATTGTTTAAGGATATTTATTATTCTTTTTATTAGATGTTTTGAATCTTTTGATGTAATATTATTTATTAAAATGATGAAATTGTATTATTGTAATATTTTAAATACTTTGTATTATTTTTAATTTTATAATTGTATGATGATGATTGTCTTTGTTTATATTAATTGTGGTTATTATTTATATGTGAAATATTTAAAAATTATTGTTATTTTATATTAATTGTCATTATTATTTATTATTAAGATTTTTGTAAACATGATTGATGTAAACAGTAAATTAGTAAAGTATACAGTACAATTGTACAATATACCAATTAACTATTTTGCAAATTTTAAAAATTTGAAGGACTATTTTATAAATTTAAAAAATTACTCGAAACGGTATTCGATACTGACTGGTACCGGTGCAATTCTATTTCAGAACTCAATTCGGTACTAAACTCGGTACCATATTTATAACTTTACTTTTGGGTCTATTTATTTGTAATTTTAATTCAGAAGCAGTAAGGTGAATTCTATTTGAACTACAAGTCTCTTCTGCCTCGTTATTTTTCTAGTACTTAATCCCAATTTGAACAGGGATATTACATAATCCCTATCTCCTGAACATTTAAAGAAGCTTGTAGAGCACTCCCCTATGCCCAAAAAGTCTAGGACCATCGTTAAGCAGCAAAAACCGTCGATTTTTTATCTTTTCTACTTCATTTACACGACACGCCGTTCGAGTCAAACACGGAACCTTATTACCAAAAACAAACAGTCTCCATCTTAAGTGTCTATTTCTCATTCTTCATGCTCCATTACTCGTTACTATATATAAATACAGACTCGCGCAACTTCCTTACAAGCCAAGCCCGAGTTTGAACAGACGGTTATACGTACGAAAAGAAAGTCTGTTTGGATTTGGAAGGGAAGGACAAAACAATAAAAATGGAATCCCATTTCACGTCAGTTGATCGCAGAATCAGCGTTTTCGCAAGACACCTTTCTTTGAATTCTCAGGACACCACCACCATACTCTCTGCTTCTCCAACCTCCTCCACCCATGGACGAGGAGAATCTGTTTTCTCTCACGTCGCTCACGCCCCCGAAGACCCCATTCTAGGGGTATCTTTCTCCCCTTTCTTTTTTTTCTTTATTTTTCTTACCTTAATTTCTTATGGCTTAGATCTTTAAGATGCTTTTTCTTCTTGATTTTTGGTGGATGAACCTCGTTCCCACCCTTTGTCAACAGTTGTTGTGGCACGACTCAACTTTTCTCTTATGTTCTTATGAATTGGCCTGTGAGTGATTCTTCGACCATCCCCCCTTCACGAACCATTGATCATATTGTCAATCTTGTGATATGTAGGTTACCGTTGCATTTAACAAAGACCCGAGTCCTATCAAGCTCAATTTGGGCGTTGGCGCCTATCGAACTGAGGTAACACTTTTCTTTATAAGATTAACACTAGATTACTGAATTTTTTTTATAGTTTGTTTGCACTAGTCTTTTTATACATTTTAAGCTGCTTAAGTTGGCAAGCAGCTTAAAATGTCGCCTGGATTTATAACTGCATAATTGGTGCAAATAATGAATGTTAGAAGCAAAAGAAGTACCTTTGGAAGAAGAAATTGGTAAGTGAAAAACGTTATTCAAATTTATATTAGTTGTAAGTGGGGAAATTTTTTTGTTTTCCTGAATTGCATTTTCCAGCTGGTCACATATCAATTAAAATCTTGGGTCTGGACTGCATTCAACATGTAAAGCATAGCAAAGGTATAGAGAGATGTGTGTATTCTAGAATGCAATATTGATTGCAGATAGTATGAGGGGGTGTAGTTAGTAGGGATAACATATTCAAAAGTATCTAATCTTTTTTAAGATTCAGTGCTTGAGCTTTTAAATTTTATAAAATGTTGGTCGCTCATTTGAAAAATTTAAAAGCTTGGGCACTAAATTGAAAATTCTCAAAAAGTTGAACACTTTAAGATTGTTTATCTCTAGTTAATAATACATATAGTTTGTTTTCTCATTATAATCCTTTTTTCATCGTGTCTTCTTTGACATTACAGGAAGGAAGACCTCTGGTTTTGAGCATCGTGAGAAAAGCAGAGCAACAGATTGTTAATGACATGTGAGCTTGTCCGAGTTTGTTGTTCTGTGACAGTGATTCTAAATGGATTCTCTGGTTGTTATACAATTTACACTACTTGTATAGGACTCGTGTCAAGGAATATCTTCCAATAACTGGATTGGCAGAATTCAATAAATTGAGTGCCAGGCTCATTTTTGGGGCTGACAGGTGCAATCCTTTATCATTTGCATGATATGTTGAAATCGTGCTTGATCCTTGGTTTTGCTTGTTTCAAATTTAAACTTCTTTTTCAAGTGTTCTTGTACAGTGTATTTCTGAACCTTAACCTGATTGCTGGCCGATATATTTTCTTCTCTCTATGTTTTTTTGTTGACTCATTGTGGTGGAACAGCCTTGCTATCCGAGAGAACAGGGTTACCACAGTCCAATGCTTGTCTGGAACTGGCTCACTGAGGGTTGGCGCTGAATTTTTGGCAAAACACTACCATCAAGTAGTTTTTTTTTTCCTTATTTCATTACGTTAAATTGGCCATGATAAAGTAAAAATTAATGTATTGTTTGGCTTTTTCTTCAGCACATGATATACATTCCCCATCCAACATGGGGAAACCATCCCAAAGTTTTCACCTTGGCTGGCTTAAATGTAAAAACTTACCGCTATTATGATCCAACAACACGTGGATTGAACTTCCAAGGTTTGCATTATTCCTGTACTTAATAACGGAGTCTACTCTCATCTTTTTATTAGAGAAAACAAGGGATATAAGAAAAACTAATCCCTGCAGAGCTCTTGATTTCTGTAAAGTACAACTCATTGATCTGCTCATATTTAAGATAGTGCGTGATAATGATGCCTTGTTTTTTTTTTCACTGGTTTCAATCTTCTTCGTTTCTGGCTACTAGGCCTCTTGGATGACCTTGGTTCTGCCCCATCTGGAGCTATTGTCCTTCTCCATGCATGTGCTCATAACCCCACAGGGGTTGATCCAACTCTTACGCAGTGGGAGCAGATCAGGAAGCTGATAAGATCAAAAGGGTTGATGCCTTTCTTTGACAGTGCTTATCAGGTACGCTCCTTTGATATAATAATAGAAGTGAAATTCTTGACTTAACATGACAGGATTCAATGATCAAAGGGACATGCTTAGTTGGAATGATTCTATGTTGATACATGCCATTCTCTTTTAACTCTAGGGCTTTGCAAGTGGAAGTCTTGATGCAGATGCAGAATCTGTTCGCATGTTTGTTGCTGATGGTGGTGAACTTCTTGTAGCTCAAAGTTATGCAAAGAACATGGGCCTCTATGGGGAGCGTGTTGGTGCCTTGAGTATTGTATGACCACGGCCACTAAACCTTTAGTATATTTAGTTATAATATGCTCATTGTTTTTGGTATTCATTCCTTAAAGCTTACATAAATTGGTCAGTGTAAAGTAATACTATTATGTATTCAAAAGAGATTAATTGCTGGTTTATTGGGAAAGAGTATTCATCTCGATTCATCTACCTTTTATAGGTTTGTAAGACAGCTGAAGTTGCAGGTAGGGTTGAGAGCCAATTGAAACTTGTGATCAGACCCATGTATTCAAACCCACCAATTCATGGTGCGTCCATTGTGGCTTTTATCCTAAAGGACAGGTAAACATTCACAAATAGACCAGATGTGTGTCTAGTGCACTTCCAGTGAAAGAGATGGATATAAGTTAGTATCTTTGTTTTAGGTGAAACAGGTAAAAACCCTAAATATGGGCATCCGAACTAATTTTCTGATTTCATTCATGACCCAAGGCAAAATGTGAAAATGTCACAAAATGGTCAGGGGTGCATTTCCTTCTCATAAGTTTTTTCAAGCTTCTTTGTGATTTGCCTGCAGGTCAATGTACAATGAGTGGACTGTTGAGTTGAAAATGATGGCTGATCGTATAATCAGCATGCGCCAGCAGCTGTATGATGCCTTGCGTTCTAGGGGTGTGTCAGTCTTGAGTTTATTTGGTTTTTTGGTGATTCTGTAGCATCTTTTTGTTTCTATTTACTGAATGATTGAACAAGTTATTGTTTTCTGGTATGATCCGCTTGATTGTTGGCCTGTATGTTGGCAGTGCCTTGACTTGTAGGCCTTTATTGAACAGTTTGACTATTGTGATTGTTGTCACATCATCAAACGAATAGGAATTGAGTTATATATCAGCAGATTCTTGCTATTGTACACGCCGTTGGCTGATTTTTTTTTTTTTTTTAACATGTATATTATGATTGTTTTGGCAGGAACCCCTGGTGATTGGACTCACATCATTAAGCAAATAGGAATGTTCACTTTCACTGGCTTGAACTCTAAACAAGTTGCCTTTATGACAAAGGAGTATCATATTTACATGACATCTGATGGGTAATGTACTCTGCCCCTGCCTATCTTGCAAATATTATACAACTTATGATATTTATGTTGTTAATTACATGGATCAACTACCATTATCTGGGATATAATGCTGGTTGGGTCGGATTTGAAAGTTAGGTTGGTGTTGATAAGTTGATAATGGGCAGTAGCATTTCTTGGTTAAGCAAGGATTGACGCAATATGGATTGGTAGGAAGGATGAATATATCCCCTAGTCTTTTTGTCTTCATAATTTAGATCGCACGGAAACAAAACTAATTTGTCATTTATCTAGTTCCCTTTCTTCATCATTTATCTTGGATAATGGTGTCTGGCCTAACGTTTTATAGTTTTGAGGTGGTGTTGTATGTACTTGGCAAGTATTCGGATGATTTCAGGACCCATGTGTTCTTTGACATATGTTTGCTTAAAGTGTCAAGTAACTAAAGGATCTTGTTTGCAGGAGGATAAGCATGGCTGGTCTGAGCTCAAAGAGAGTTCCTCATCTTGCAGATGCGATCCATGCTGCTGTTACTCGTGTTATGTAAATCGAGAGAGAGCCTTTATTTGCAATTGTTTCCTTGAAATGTTACATATTCTTAATAATTGAACCCTTCATACACAACTGAAAGTGGGGTATTTATCACTTTCTTTTTCCACTAAACAATAAGAAAAATAAAATTTAAAAAAGTTAAAAGTCCGGGAAACGGACAAGTGCAACTTCGTGTCTTTAAATTATTGTCATTAAATTACAAATAAACCGATTGATTGTAGGGTATAAATTAACAATCTCATATTCGCACCAAGCTAATCGTATAATTGTCATATATTATATTATCATTTGACGATTATACTATTGTTGGTATAGTGACGTAATGAGATAATTTTATAAGATTTTTTATAGTGCGCATTTGTCTAAATTTTATAACTTTTATCTTAATTATCATCATAATTAAAAAGAAATTGCTTAAATACATAGTTGGATCTTTGATAAAGGCCTTAACTTATTTTGCATGTCCAATGACTATTATTTTACAGTACTTTACTGTCTTGAACAATATATTAAACTATATCAAGTTCATCAAAAAGTTTGTTGATTCAAATAATTATTCCATTAAATGAAAAATATACTATGACTTAATTAACAATTGATGCTATATTGAAACTTTTCCAATCTTGAATGATATTGTTGTCAAGTAAAATAAACCTTGGTTCTGCCGGATTCTGGCTGAACTGGTTGTTGCCATTCTGATCCATGACTCTGAATTCTGTTGAAGTGATCTTGATGAAAGAGTCTCCTGCAAAACAAAGGAAGGCACGTCGGGGTGAGATCCCGATTT
>JANTNU010000008.1:19855976-19873960 GCA_024752395.1 Erythroxylum havanense
AAAAGGGGGAGATTGTTAAGTCAAAATGACTTTACATATATAAGATTTTGATGAATAACAATGAAGTAATAAAAGCAAACGAAAAAGTGAAAACAGATAGATGGAGAACAAAATACAGACGCAGACGCAAACACAGACGCAGATGCAGACGCAGACGCAAACAAAGACGCAGATGCAGACGCAGACACAAACATAGAAACATACGCAAAATATAGACGCAGTTACAGACAAACAAATGCAGACGCAAGATGTAAAATAAAGACGCAGACGCAAAATAAAAAACAGACGCAGACGCAGACCCAAACAGAGAAAAACATATGCGAAAACACATATGAACAAAAGTAGACGCAAGAGTCAGTTCAAGTTAGTTACAGAACTCAACTGATTAACCATTTCTTTCAAGATTTAAGAATCAAGAATCAAGAAGCAGTTGCAGACGAAGGCTATAAATATAAGTCGAAGTCGAAGATTGCAAAGTTAGAGAAAATAGCAAAAGTTAGCTAAGACGAGAAAATTGATTTACGTACGCAAAAGAAAAAGCTTGTCTATAAGACAAATTGTGCAAATTAACTGTGAGCTAATTTTACTGTAACAGGTTTCGAGTACTTTTGTAAGAAAGTAGTACAGATAGCCTGCAGAGGCTAAGTGTGAAAGAATACTGAGTGTAGAAACCTGAAGAGGCTCGAAAAGAATACTTGTAAAGTTGAAGAGATAGTAAAATCTCAGAAAGACTTCTGAGAACTGAACGTGGCTCACGGTTTGGGGTGAACTAGGACAAATCGCTGTGTCAAATCCTCTCTCACTCTATCTCTCTTTTAAGCTCAAAGTTTATGTTATTACTTAAATTCTGAATCAAGTTTTCAAAGTATTGATTAATTTGAGTTTACCAAAGTTTTGCAAAAGAATTTTTTTTAACAAAACAGTTTTGAAAGAGAAATCAAAAAGGGGAATACACTATTCAACCCCCCCTTCTCGTGTATTCGTTATCGTTGTACTAATGTGTGATTTACTTCATAGACATTCCTCAATATTCATAAAATCCTATCTCAATAGCTATCCTAATTCTATACATAAATAAAATTGAAATGCACTAGAAACCAAATCTGAACGGATGACTGAGGCAGCAATGTTGGGAAACCTCTTATTTCGAGAAGTACTTCATGTCGACTTCTTCTCCACGTCTCTCTTCTTTCATCTTTTTTCTAATCTCTCGATGAACTCTTTCTAAAGTTTCTTGATGGTGGCTGATGCAAGACTCCCTTTTCTCTTTTATCTCATTCTTTATATACTTGATGTGTTCTAGGCAGCTCTAAGATTTTTCTATGGTCAAAAGGTTCGAAAAATCTCTCAAAACTCAACTTTTATTTATGTCTATGTGTCTGCCCGACCCAGGTCATGATCGTGGGCGACTTGTAAGCTTTATGTCATGATCGTGTCAGGCAAGCCATGATCATGGGTTAAGTCTTATGCTTCCATCACAATCGTGGTGATTTTGTCACAATTATGGCCTACCTCCCTTGCTTCTGTCACGATTGTGGCAGATGGGCGATGATCATGGGTCGTTGTTTCAGTCCAAGTCTCTTTGAAACTTCTCCGTTTTTCGCTATTGACCCTAAAATATTAACAAACACATTAAGTTACCTTAAAGGCATAATAATTAATGCTTGTACTAACCTATAAAAACACCTAAACACAAATAATTCACAAACTAGCACAATTTTACCAAAAACACATACTAAATAATCGAATAAAAAGATAAACACATATCAAACTATACCCTAAAACATAATAAATTTCAAACTTATCAACATTCCCACACTTGAACGTTTGCTTGTCCTCAAGCAAATAAAACAATAAACACACAGAAATTCATACAGTACACAATGCAGTAATGAGACAATAGTTTCAACTTCATGAAATGAATTTAATTTAAAACACAATCATTCAAGTCATTTAAACTCATTAACATGCAAAATTCTTGTCTTAGGGTTCTGAATTAAATATACATATTAATTCATATTCAAGTGTTAAGTTGCTTACCCTTCTCAATTACACGTGCTCATTAATAATTCTTTAGTCGTTCAACTTTGTAACTAATCCTAAGTACATTTTCATGAAAAGTTAAACTATTATAAGTTCAGTAAGTTTTATTCGAAAACACATTGTTATTTGTATTAACTTTTTATGAATATAGACTTAATCTTTTTTCGTGGAGGCAAATATTAATAATAAATGTCGATTCAGTTCCTCAACTAAATCCTATTTTTAATTAATTTGCCTAATTGAAACATCATTTGTAGCACCCCCTTACCATATGGTATACACCGGGATGCCCGAAGGTCATTCTGATACATAACCTACGATAAGGGTGAGCTACAGGCAAATACTACTGTACTTCACATGGCATCATAATCATAAAGTATCAATATAAAAATCACTAATTTTTGAAACCATAATTTACTTTCTCATTTCATACACATTGGGCAGTCATTTTCGATACCGGAAACCAAACCAGTCTGTCACTTGTTAATTTTTCCGGTCCGGAAAGATATCCCGTCCGATGCCTCAAAAATCGAGTCGATCAGAGGTTGGACGAAACAGTTATGCACAAAGGAAAATAATACCATTGATAAATAAAACTAATAATAAGACTAATAAATTTAAGGAAATTCATATGTAAAATTGGAAATTTTTGGAGATGAAAATGACGGGGCTTGATTAGGTCAACGTGAGGGGACCGAGTAGTGATTTTTCTGCTCTGTGAGTTTCTATTTTTTTCGAGAAAAATTATGTGATGAGAATTTTTTTAGAATAATGCCAAGAATGTTACGAACATGCATTGTACAAATTTTAATTACTACATGTGCATGATTAAATATGTCTGATTGTACATTTAGTAATGTTTGAATATTTTGACTATTATAGAGGCGCAGTTGGAACGTCATCCCATAGACGTTGCCGAGACTTCTAGGAATTAGCTCGGAAGCTATTGGTGAGTGACCTAGACGGTTCCTAATTCTGTGTTTATACTTCTGTGGAGAATAATGGTGGGAATTGTGTTCTGATTATGGATTCCGGACAGAAGGTCCGATGTATCGGGAGATTATAACATAGAAGTGCAAATTGTCTGAGCATTTGGAACCTCCGTGTTTGAAATGTGAATACATGTGAATACATGTGATTGTGATTTTAATGTGATTGTGAACTGTTTGTTTGAATGTGATAATTTGGGATTGATTGTGATAGTGACACTGCATAATTGCGACATATGCATTTCATATGCATCTGATTGAATCTTATTGATTGAGTGAAAGGCAAAACGCCTCATATTTGTGTGATACCAATCATGTGGTACTTCTGAATGGGAAATTATGATATAACTGTGATGTGTTTGATACGGGTCGGACTACGGTCCGAGAATATGTGAAAGTAATTGCTGCATTACATGGCATGAGTGCATGACACATAACGACTATTGTGACCAGAGTCACCACCGACCAGAGCTTTAAGCTCAACGAGTGAAAACGAGTTTCGAGCTCATAAGTGATTCAGAGCCTCAAGCTCAACATTTAATGAGTCCTTTATCTACCAATGGATAAGGGACAGTTATTAATGAGCCCTACAAGGAATAGTTTAGGCACTCTGTCACAGCAAAGTAATAAATGAAAAGTGAGTCTCATATGCATGTATCAAATAGGAAAATATGAATGTTGACTTCTGTAAATGTGTGAATGTGAAATTTTGGTGAATGTGTTTTATGAGATAATGTCAGATGTATACAAATTGTGTTATGTGACTGAGTGGACCATCGATGATGGTTAACTCACTGAGTTTGCAAAACTCACCCAAGATTTGCAATTATTTTTCAGGACTTAGAAGAATACCCCATTAGACAACGTGTGTATAATGCGAGAAGAAGTCGAGATCAGTTTGCGTCTGTATTAGTGTCTCATAAAATTGTATTTCTTTTGAAGTTTTGTGCAATCGTTTTGTAAAGTCAACGGACTGAAACAAAGTGTATTTATAATAAGGACCCCTGTGGTCAATATATTTATCGGTGATTGTATATATATGAATTGCTTCCCGCATAGCGCCTGTTTGTATAAAAAAAGTTTATACTGAGTTTAGACTGAGTGATGTAGCACGCCACCCTCGCAGGGCACGGACTCGGATATCACCATAGATGTCGGGTTCGGGTCTTGCGAGAGTGGGGGGTTACATCATTATAGCCTTTTTACGCGAAGGCACACATTTATGATGCGTGTCGATTTAGTTACTCTGCTATATCATGTTCTCAACTAGCTACTAGCTCTATTCACAACCCGAAGGCCAGCATAATAGTTACTTATTTTAACAAAATAACAAATTTTTTATTACCTACCATGTTGCTTTAACTACTCGTTTTTATGAGAAAAAAATACTATCAAAGTTACTTAGGTTAAAAGGCCTCAAATTATGAATGAATGTGACAATTTAGAAGCCCACACTTAAACACTAAATCCTAATTAAGTTACATATTTAATTAAAAAAACCCCAGTTCATTAATTTTGTTAGTTAATAATTTTCTACAACCTAATAGATCATGTTCAAAATTAAATAAATTTCAATTCATCTAATCCATTGACACATTTACACAATTCACAGAATGCAACCTAACAACTATAATATGCAAAATTCACATTCAAATAAATACATAACCCTCCCCACACTTGAACAACACATTGTCCTCAATGTGATATAGTGATAACAAACACACATAAAGAGAGAAGAAATATAAATTAAAGTAAAAATAAAAATAAAAATAAAAATAAAGACTAAATTTAGAAAGAAAGAAAGGGTTTAGAATAAGGTTTATGGTGATGGAGTTTTGATGGGGTTGAATGTCCTGAGCAATAGTGATGAATATGATGTATGTCCTAACTCCAGCGTTGGTGGGTTCAAGCCATCTCCTTCATTTTTGTGGAGTTCTCCGCAAGTGTATGCATAATTACTTTGGTGTTTGAGAAGATGGTGTCCAATACCTTCTTCCATCCTAATTTTTCTACATATTCTTCCTCTTCGAACTTCCCACCAGTTGAATCCTTTTCTTGTTATTGTGTTCTTTGGGTGAGAACCTATTTTTGAGCTTCAATTATATATATATGAGGTGTAATGATGAGTTTGTTAGTATTTCAAGGCATTCGGAAGAGTTTCAGAGGAGACCCAAACCAAAATATAGTCCTAGGCCACAATCCTGAAAGAAGCACCAATATACGCCCATGATCAAAGCAAATATGCTTGGATCATGATAAAAGCTCGAGCATAGGGCCACGATCGTGGGGAATCTGCTATGATCATGACAGAGAGCAGATAAACTGACCATGATCGTGGCCTGCACATAGATAGACACGAAGTCACTTTCGAATTCAAATTTTCGAGGGATATTATAGACATTTCAGACCTTAGAAAGACACTAGGGTTACCTTAATTGAAAAAGACTATAAAAGTATTATGATGTAACCCTAGAAAGGAGTCTACATTTAGTCTACATTTGGAAACACAAAAGAGAGAGAGAGAGAAAAGAGAGAGAAAAGAAAGAGAGGAAGCAAAGAAGGGTTTTGATATGAAGCTTCCTGGAATAGATGATCTCCCGACGTCGTTGCTTTCCTTAATCATCCAACCTAAGTTTCATTTCCTCCCCCATTTACCTTTTTATTAAGTTAATGTGTAAGATTGAGATGAGTTGTATGGTTATGGATTATGAGTTATCAATGATGTTCTAACTTTTCCTTTGGAATTTTGTTTATATTTATTGTTAATCTAGTTGCATTGTGTTTACTTGATTGGGTGTTGTGATTAATTAATGTATTTGATATTTCGGTAACAAGCCAAGAGGGTGAACCAGATAAAATTGATTAGATTGGATTAACAAGAGTTAGGCAATATAATTGAACACTTAATCAATCTAGTCGGTAATTTCATGGAGAGAGATCTCGTGCGAGACCTGATTGTTTATTAGAGAGCTTTAGAACTAATTAGAATTGTGGTTAATTTGTGAATTGAGAGATTACAAGTCTATAATTCGATTAGGGTTTACAATTTAGAGAATGGTTATAACCTGAGAGAGAGTAATCAACCCTATGATCGTCTAAAATCGACACCCCATAAACATATAAAAGGCTATATTAGCATTAATGATAGGTAAAATGTCCCCCATAACTTGATTAATTCTCTTAACGAATTTTCATTGTTACATTATTCGATTGTTGCTAGTTTGTTTAATTTAGTTTACTTTTCAATTCATTATTTGAATTTGAATCTTAAACAAAGCACTACCTGAATTAAGTGGTGTTCAAGCACAATCTCTGTGAGATGATATCTGTTTACAAGTTATGACCTTTATACTTGCGATTTTTAGCATAAAACAAGTAGTTTATTTTTGCAATCAATATCTGTTAAATTGTTTTTTTAAGTTGTCAATCTCAGCCTGCATTATTAGCATTGAATCAACAACAAGGACTCCTTTTGGTCTCAGAAAGTAGCTTGTTTTTTGCTTCTATCTGACATCTAAAGATGTGTTAATTGCCATCTCCTTTAGCAAGTCTTGTGCTTCCTCAGTTGTCTTCTTCATTAGAGATCCTCCAGAAGTTGCATATATTGTGCCCCTCATGTTGGACCCCGTTTTCGGAGCCCAACATTTGGAGTCCTAAACCTTGAGCTCGCGTATTACCTCGTAGGGTTAAATTCAAAGAACCCTTATTACAAACATCATCCCAAGAGTTACTAAATTCGGAGTCATCATAAGATGTGAGCGAGCGCGTTACCTTGAAGGGTTATTTATATGAACCCGTATTAGCCATCATCTCACAAGAGTGGTGCCCACACCAGACAATCACCAAAATCACAAATTAACTTCTTCACAACAATTATAGCTCTATGTCTCTAGTTTAATTTGAACGAAGAACTATCTCAATTGGACCTCTATAAAAGAAGTTATGCTTAAAAAACCAAAGTATGTTTATACCCCAATCATGGTCTCCCAATCAACCCCTCACTTTCTCTCCATCAATATTTCTCAAATCACTTATAAAAGATACCAATTTTTATGGTGAGATAGATAAATGTCTTAGAAAGCTATTTCTTTAAGAATCACTTCATTTGGAGATCAGATGAGGAAGTTATGGCCAAAAGAATCCACCATATGTATGTTTTTAATAATTTTGTACCTGCCTTGGCGCAATTACCATAACTTTTTCTAAAAATGTCGGATTGAGTTTGTTTTTGGATCATTTGAAATTATACTTATATATATACAACTTTTATGAAGACCACAAAGTGAGATTTTGTCATTTAAGAGGTCAAAAATCGTAATTTACTGAAGCTATCCCGTGAATGTCCTTTTAATGGACATTGTCGGGGTGGGAAGTCATTTTTGACTGAGAAGGTTCGTTTAACAGACATTGGTGAGGTTGGGGGTCATTTTGACCCATGAAGATCCATTAAACGGATCCATTTAATAGACATGGGGATTTCCCAAATCCATCCAAAGCCCCTCCAATGCTTCCTACATCCATTCTAACATCATATTCACTCATAAACTTTCCAAATCCAACTCTTCTAGTGCAAACTCACTTCATATCAATTCAAACACCAAATTTGTCTCATAAAACTCTCAATTCTGAACCCATTTGATTCATCAAAACCACAATTAAATATCATTTTCTATAGTTATCTTATACACACATCCTATGCGGCATCGCAACTTGTAATGATCATAACTTTCCACTCCGATATCCAAATATTACAAACTTTATATCGTTGGAAAGTTAGAAAAATCATCTTCAACTTCCATGATGAAACTTGGTCAAATTCATCCTAAATTATTCCAAAATTTTGTCCTGAAGTCAGAACACAATCCTACCCCCATGAAAAACTTAAAAATGCAATATAAAGACTTTGGAAAGCCATAAACAACATAATGTATATATATTTCATTAACATCTAAACCAAAAAGAGTTTTATAACGTTTTAGCGGGCATTTCGAACCACCTTAAAACATAATTCAAAATACAAACTTTACAAAAGTAACAATTTCTCAAAATGCAACTAAAGCATTATTTTTACAAAATATAACTTCAAAAGAACAAAATGTGCAAATTGGAGTGATGTCTTGACGCTCGACTCGATCACTCAATATCTTGCACATCACTTGTGGATGGGAAGGATTGGGGGTGAGCTTAACACTCATAGGTAACAGTTTTATAATCGGTAAATAAGCAAAAATCATTGAAAACCTTCATGATCATAGCAATTTTTCACAAAAATCCATAAAACATATATTTCTCAACTTGTCAAGCCAATTCACAATTCACATTTGTCAAACATTCATCAACTTATCAACACATGTAAACACATAAGCATATTATAATGGTTTGGGTGGATCCGTATAGAATATACTGCACATTTTTCATACGGGTCTTGTGTAGTCGTGAATAGAACATACTATCGCAATCCCATAAAATGGTCATGCGTAGCCGTAAATTTATGGGAGTCCGGGAGGGAGCTCCATGGCGCTAGCGGGCAGGTAAGAGAGGCTTTTTAATCAAGTGCACTTCACATACTTAGGGGACCACTACAAACCTACATAATCATGCATCTCATAACTTGCAAACCATTTGCCCAAATGACACATTTTGAAATCTTGTCTTTCATGAACATGAACTATTTCATATACTTGCTATTCTTTTAAAATCATTTCACAATTTCACAACCAAAAATTCTATACCCAGCATATAACCATTTCCCAATCATTCAAAAGCCACAAATACAACAATTATAGAGCAATTTGAAATCATTCTCATATCACTCGAAATTCATTCACAAAACTCATATACAAAAACATGTGGCACATACTCAAACCATTTTAAAGAATAACAAATGCACAGTTTCAAGGTAGTTGGAAATCATTTAATTCCATTTATTTGAAAGAGATTTTAATAACTTATTGACTCAATTATAAAAATGTCCACCTTGGTTTCTTTGCTTGAAACTTGCTCAAGGGTGTCTCTCCTCTTGCTCCTCTGGCCTCTCTTGATTTTCTTTAACATTGACAACAAAATTCCAAATCAAATAGAATTCAAATTGAAAAATCCAAAGACCCAAATGCATGAAATTGACCCTAGAAAACTTAAACCCATATATTTCCTAAACTCTTTGAACCAAAACTCTTCTAAAAATCTAAATATCAAAACACAAACTTACCTTGAATCTTCACCAAACAATGATTTTCTTGGCTCTAATGGAAGCGCTAATCTTGCTCTTCCTTTTTTCCTTCTTGTTCAACCCCAAAATCCTTCTTGAAGGTTAAGAAAAGTTGAAACCTAGCTTAACCCTCTTTTCTTTCTCTTCTTTTCTCGTACACGAAACTCTCTCTCCTCTCTTTTCTATAATTTTTCTTTTTCTCTCTCTTCCAATGCAAGACAAGTCTTTTCTTCTCCCTTTTATACCTTTAATGAATGCACAATGTCTATTTTACCCTTCCTTTAAAGCCTTAAGACTTTACAACTTAAGTGATGATCTTCCTAAACTACTCCTTATGCATAAGTTACCAACTTAACACTTTAATTCTTTTAACTTACATCATATTATCTTACTCATATTGACATGCTAATTAATTCCAATATAAATTAATCTAGTAAGACCCTAAGATAATCTAATCATGCTTGTTTATCAAGAAAAAAAAATTGGGGGCTAACACCTCATGGGTGGATTAACTCTATTGTAGAAGGTTTGTAATATGAGTTCTTTGGGTAAGTTATGGTGAGGACATTTCCTCTGTAAATCCTTATAATATTCCCACACTTCATATAAACACTCCTGTCATTTTGTTGGAAATTTGTAATCTCCTTTATCAATCTTGTTGTCCTTGCCAGGGGCAAGTACTTGTTTAAGAATCCATGCACCAGCTGCTCCCATATTGTAATATTTGTTTGGTTTAAAGAGTGATACCATGCTTTGGCTCTATCTCTTAATGTGAAGGAAAAGAGCCTCATCCTAATGACATATTTCGACAATCCATTATGTTAGAAGGTATTGCATATTTCTAGAAAGTTTACTAGATGGGCGTTAGGATCTTCATTAGCTAACTCATAAAACTTCATGTTAGTCTACAACATATTCAACAATGCTGTGTCTAGTGATGCCTTTATGTGCATTGTTGAACCCTGGTCTCATAAAATCCATTAGGGTTCGCTACTGGTCTCCTTACTTACATTCTTTTGCTATCGGTCTTTCAATGTCTTTTTGGCACCTCGCTCTTCGAAATTTTTCATTCTTGTATTGTAATGTCAAGTATTGGAGTATCTTCAATCTTGCTTGAACTCCGAGTAATTCTTATGTTCATACAGTCGCAAGGACACAAAAATGGCAAAAAAGTTACTTAGATTAAAGGAATTTAAATAGTCCTAATCTAAATCCCCAACAACAGCACCAAAAATTTGTTGAACAAGTTTTTATATATAATAAACCCCTTAATACACTACAAGCGTACAAATCTTATTTTGTAGTATATAAGGTTATCGTTTCCACGAGGATTATGCAAGAACAAATTTGAACTTAGCTTTGTCTAAGGTAAGACGAAATTATTATTTTCTTACAAAAGTAAATAACAGACATTGAAACAAATAATAAAACAAAGCAAACATGCAAATAAGAAGTGAGCAACCAATTAATTTAGGGTTTGATCAAGGATGAATACTTAGGACTTATTCCTTCTTTATTGTGTTTCCAACCTCTTTCTTCACAAAACTTTCCCTAACATTTTTTAATTAGATATGAATTTATCTATTGGATAATAAATTTCTTACACAAGATCTCATTCAAAACATGACCTAGTCCAATGTGTCACAAGTTGTGCCCGTTCAAAATCCTAATTTTTAAAATACAATAGATTTGGTTATTGATTCTTTATAATTAACAAGTCAATTTTTTTATACATCTGTTTGAACTTTTTGGATTTGATTTGAATTTTTTTCATGGGTTCATTACGGTATATTCTTAGGTGGGTTCATATCAAGCTCCCTTCTTGTTGACCTTATTGATCAATTTAATCACTCATATCTACAGCTATGAAAAGACATGATAAAGGGGTTAGGGACTAAAAAAAATTCAGAAAAATAAAAGGTATACAATTTCTTTATCCGAAACGTCAACTTCTAATAAAATTTTATCTTCTAGCATCGCATCCCTGCGGCCTGTGGTAAATCTCCCAGCTCGTTCCCTGATGGAGGAGCAGAGGAACTCATCTGCAGTAACCTAATCACATGACTTCCTAATTAATTCACTTATGCCTCATGATGTCCATGCCCGACCTTACCATAAAGAAAGGAATGCATCCATCTGTTAGGTCATAATCATCCCGCATCTCCTATATAAAGCAGAGTTGCAATTAAATAGCGGTAAGTTAACTTTATTACACAAAATCTACTTACAAGCCTATGTTTAATTGATCGTTGGAGTTTCTTCGTCAAAGAACACTCCGGCCCTGTTTGGCATTGTTTACAGGTCTAAGTAAGGAAAACATTCAAGAACTTGAGGAGTTTCCGCTTGTCATCAAATTGGATTACAAATTCGAGATAATCTCGAAAACGCTATTTTCTTTACAAAGCTTCCATTGCATGGCGGCGTGGTAAGAAGCAGTTGAAGAATATCCTTTTCATGCCTGAAAGCCCACTTTGCAATAGTTGAGCTAGGGAACTGGCATTCGGACTGTAGGGGTACCAGATTTCATGTCCTCCAATAGAAGATCCAAGAGATGTTTAGCTACGGGACCTTCTTTGCCTGCATAAAGAAAATCGTGCCTATCATAAATCATCATTTTAAAAGTCTGATGTTCAGCATTTCTAAGAGAAAAAAACTACAAGTAGATGTGATGGAATAAAGGTTCGGCCTGCAATTCAAGTCTCAGAGCATGCAACCATATGGTAATCAGCTTATGATGTATCGAAGGGACAAGTTGCAGTGCATCAACTTGTTGGGAAAGCTCCCCAGAAGCAACTAAAAGCGAAAAGAAGAAAGCATTTTGTTTCCCACATTCAATAAGCAAACTTAACTCTTCAGTTGCACTCAAATGAAATGAATGACAATCCATAGTTAACTCTCAAGTCCTTGTTTCAATAAACCGTTCAAACTTAAGGGACCAAGGAAAGTTTATAAGAAACATTCTCTTTATAAACGTGGAAGAATGCACAATATGTTAAAGAAAAGGTTCTTACCGTCACCAATGACCTGGTCATCCCATTGCACCACAGGTCTAACAAGAATTCCGCTACCAATGAGCATCATCTCCTCTGCTTGCTTTCCTTCCTCTACAGTCACATTCCTAATGCTTATACCATGAAGGTTGCCCCCCCGCACCATCCCCTCGGCCAGAGTCAAAACTCTCTTAGCTGTACACCCACTTAAAATTTTGTCAAATTGAGGCATCAGAAGGTATTTCTCCTTCGTAACAAAAGCCACATTCATGTTAGGCCCTTCAGCAACAAAGCCATAATTGTCCAGCCAAATGGCTGCAAATGCGCCACTGTCTTCGGCCTCCATCTTTGAAAGCACATTTGGAAGGTAGTTTACACTCTTCACCGTAGCAAATAGAGGTGGCTTAATTGGGATAGACGAAGTTATTACCTTGATGCCCTTTGAAACAAATGGAGATTGGTCTTGGATTACTATGGCATAAAGAGCTGGGTCATGACAGTCAGATGGAGACAGCTGGAAATCACCAGGTCCCACAGAAAGCCAGTATCTAAGTGATCCTTTCTGACATTTAGCTACACTCACTGTTTGTACGAGTATTCTTTTTATGCTTTCGCGATCAAAAGGGAGATCAACTCTAGCCATAGATGCTGACCTCAAAATACGGTCAAGGTGTTGGTCCAACTCATAGAGATGCCTAAGAAAAAGAAAGACATAAATGAGGTAGATTATAATTGAGCAGATTGTGAAAACATAACATTAAAAAGATAATACTGGATTGGAGACTGAAAAGGTTATGTTTTCTCACTGAATCAGCATCATATATCCATTTTGTCGGAGAAAAAAATGTTGTGTTCTTGATCTTAGAGTAGAAAGTAGTTCATTTCAAGGACAGGAAGTTCCGGCTCAATTCAAACCAGGGGAAGCAGGAATAAGGTTCAGTACTTAGAAAAGCTCCAAATAACAACAGTACTAAGTATTTGTACAGAATATGAGAAAACTATTCAGATCCCCACTGTTACTGAGAGCTTTCCCCAAATAGATTGGGATTGAAACATAAGGCTAACACCAAGCAACTAAACAAGCAAATCGAATGCTTGTACTATGACATTGCATCTATATAAATACAACCAAATGACTTCTTTCATTTTCTGAAGCAAATTTGACTAACCCATCCATTATTGCAGCAGTATCAAAGACCCCATGTCCCCTGTGTACCATGTGGTCATCCATGGGTATCACCATAGCTGCAGGATCTGTTGTTATACCCCCAAGTACGCTAGAATACATGGCCAGAAATTTCTGCTTTCCCTTTCGATTTTCTCGGAACGTTTTTAGCCTTTCAATAGCCTACAGCCAGATCCACACTAACGGTAAATTTTGATAACAGAATAATCATACAGAGGCTTGCATCTTAATTGTCGACAATCTCTCGGTCTTTTGGCAAATGCATCATACAAGTATCAAAGAAGAAAACAAAACTATATCATATATGGGTTCCTCGTTACTCACCATAACACAAACAAAGCATGTCAGCAAGACGGATTACATTAAGAAAGGACTAAGAAGACAAACCTCTGAGCAAGAAAAAACTGGGACTTGAGATGCTTCGTCGGGAGAATCTGCCACTAGGATGAAAAGTTTCAGAATTGAGAAACCGAAATTGGACAATTTAACGTTGCAATGAGATTATAGTGAACTCTAAAACTTACCAACCAAAACATCAGGTTGGAAAGAGCTTCTGGTGATTCTGACTTCTCTGAGCGAACCATGACGTAAAAAACGAATTCCAAGACGACCCTGAAATGAAACATTTCTTGGTAGGGAAAATGAAGTAAACTTATGATCCTGAAGCTTTGTAGGTTGCAAAATGGGTTTAGAGACAGAAACCGAAACAGATACCATGGAAACAGGAAATAGTAAAGGTTTTTTTTTTTTTGTTTTAAAGAAAGCACTCGAGATCAAACTCTTGTCACCTTAATTGGGAGTTTAGTGGGCAATTGAAAGAAAAAAGGCTGCAAGATCAGCGTCTTTAAGTAGAACCAGAATAGGTCTTCATGTCTACATAAGATGATCGTATCCGACCAACAAAACAAACAAATGCCTTGGAAAATTGTTGCCCATAATTATTTTATTTTAAATTTATAGGGATTAGACTTTAAATTCTACAAGTTAAAAGGGTGGTTCTATAAAATTTTATATACATCATCCCTCGTCGTCTTCGTCGTCATCATCATCATTATACCCTATTTAAAGCAAAATCTAAAGAAGTAGTATGAGTGTATGACGCAGCCTTAACCCTTCAAGTAGCTGAAACCGCAATCTACGGTGTCAAAGTTTTAAGTTATTAGCTTGAAAAGTAGCTACTCCTTAACAATGGGATTAATATAAATATTGAATTATTTTTCTTTAAAATGGAAAAATCCAACCCACTTGCGTAAGAACAAAGTGTAGATGTTGGAAACAAAAGGTTACAGTTACACCCACTTGCCCATTACCCAACTCAACCAGATTCCTCTGGCTATTCTCAGGAATCGGATGCAGTCACTCGGTCTGAATATTTTACTTTGTTATACTGTGGACCACTTTCCACTCGAACAAGGTGTTCTTTTTTTCAGTTTTTGTTCTGTGTGTTGCTTTGAAGCCGTTAGGGTTCTTCTTTTGTGAGGCTGTTATGTGCCATACAAATCAAACCCTAGTTGGATTTTAGCTGTTATAAAATACCCGTTTCCCTTTTATCTATCCCATGGCCATTATCGGCGACGCGCTGCGGCAAGCGTTCATGCCGAAGCGTGAATACGAGAGCCTCCGTGAAGAGGATAGAGCATGGACCAAACTACAGAGGCCGCTTTTATTGTGCGCTGTGGCCCTCATTTGCCTATTCATTTTCGTATGCTCTGCGGTAAGCTTGAAGATCGTGTTTCCCGGAGAAGGCGGGAAGAGGCCGTTTTGTAGCCACCGGAGACTCCAACCTCTGCCCATTAACTTCAGGGGCAGCGGCAGCGGTGATTCCGATCTATTTCCGGGCGCATTCTACCTGACAGATCAGGAGACAGTGGACTATTACTGGATGGTTGTCTTCATTCCTTCCTTTATCATTTTCTTGGCCTCCCTTGCGTATCTTGTGGCCGGTAAGCTCGATTCCGCTTATGTCTTCGCTGTCTTGCACGTGTGGGGGGGGAGTTTGTTGGAGATTAAGAACTAAATTTGGGGAAGATGAACTCTTTGCTTGTCATATTAATTTCCTGATCCTTTTCTGCAGGAGTAAAACAGATGGGATCATAATCTACCACTTAGCTGGCTTTAATCTTCTCAATTTTTTAAGATCCCATATTGTGTTAATGATGCTCTTTTGACAAATTCTTGTGTTTGTGGTTCAGGAATAGTTGTTGCTTATTCTGCTCCGTCAAGACATGGATGCTTAAAGGTGGTTGAAAACAATTACTGTGCCTCAAAAAGGGGTATGTTCATATTCTTTTTATTTTGAATAAGAAAAAAAAGGTCTTCATTTGTTAGGCCAATATCACCTGTTGTTTTGCAATGGACCTACAAAAGTAAACTTCAGTGATTTTATTTCAATGAATTAGTTAAATGATTCGTGCAACAAATGCCTTTACACTTTTGGTGCTTTGGGCATTGTCCCGACAGTCTAGGCTGCTGTTATTGATCTTCAACATGGTTTTCCACATTATGGTGGTGATGTATGACTCTCAGAGAAATGGTATTACACAGATGAAAGGTAAGAGTAAGATAGAGTAAACAGAGAAAAGTAATGGAGTAAGAAATTTATGAAGAAATTAGGGTTTGGGGGGGAGAACTAGAGGGAGGCAGTTAACAAAAACTATCTTTAGCTAGTGTTAGTTTTTGTTTGTAAAAGTATACAAGAAACTTGCATAGTTTCTTGAAGAACTCTTATAATTGCCTTTGTTTTTAATCTTCCTACTTTTGGTTATATTGGACAGTTCTTGACTATGGAAGATAGATTTATAATTTGATATGTAAAAGCTAATATTGGCATGCAGTTGCAAGCTCTTTCATTATTTGTTGTTGTTAGTTTTAATTTAAACAATCACAAAGTTAATGCAAATTAATTTAATTCTTGCTGTTCAATTGTGGACAATGTTTATTACTAGTTTGAGATGATAGTGAGTGTCTTGCGATTTCTTATTTTGTGACATACAGGTGGAGTGCGTTGTCTTTCCATCTTGAATGTTGTCTTTGCAGTCATCTTTGGTCTTCTGGCAATTTTTCTTGGTTCAAGCCTACTAACACTAGGGAGTAATTGTTCATTACCCTTGTTTTGGTGCTATGAGATTGCGGCTTGGGGGCTTGTCATTTTGTATGGAGGAATAGCCTTCTTTCTGAGAAGGAAGGCAGCTGTTATTCTTGATGAGAGTGATTTTGGTAGTCAAAACCTTGGTGTGGAGATGTTGGAAGCAAATGTCTTAGAAGTCACACCAGAAGTTGAAAGGCGTGTTAATGAAGGTTTCAAGGCATGGATGGGGTCATCTCTACTATCTTCTGATGATGAAGATGAACCTGATGACTACTTGGAAGTTCCAAATCCATCTCATACTAATTCTCTCAGGCAAAAGGTATGATCTTGAAATCCCGTGGTTGGGTGCAAAAAAAGTTCTTAGGGAAAGCCTTGTGCAAAGTAGAAATTGGTAGAGGAACTATTTCAGTTTTGGAACATTGATAACTTAGTTTAGGATGCGAATCAGTTAATTCCCTGATAGATGAACAATGTGCGTACTTTACATTTAAGGATGTCCCTTCAACTATAGGTATTATTTACAAGCTGTAAATAATTTGACGTGTATGTCATTATGTGTTATAAGCCATACTTTTAGAAAGTTAATTGCATATTGATAACAACCTAATCATTTCATATTTTGTGCTTGAGATTGTTGACATTTCATGGCTAAGATATGCTTTGAATTGATATGTTGATGATATATCATCTTTACCTGTTAGAATAATTAGAAATTCAAGTATTTGGTAGAGTACTTCACCTGATTGGTTTAGAGAGAGACCTTGAGTGTGAGGTTTGAGAACAATGTTAATTGGAAAGAAAAGAAATGAAGTATCATATAAGGAACATTAAAAGCTGAGATTTTTTTTCCAATTATTATGCATCTATACGTTCCATAATTTTGTAAGGTGTGTCGTCCAAATCTTTAGAGTTTCCTCAAGCATTTGCAAGATGGTTGCAAAAGATGGCTTGGCTACCCTGGAATTCCAACTACTAGAGATGATTCACCAAGGCTAAGTCAAGTTTTTTCATTTTATGCCATTTGTCCTGTTGTTTGTTGCTCCCAAGTGTATAACTTGCTTTCAAATGTTAGATCAATAACTCCCAAGTTGTTGATGCATGATTTGAAATCTGCAGAAGGACCCTTTAAGCACATTTCTCCTTCAAATTCTAAGTCAAAAAGAGAGTTGTTGAACTCACCAAGAATAATCTAATGTGCATTCATGGTTAAGCACCTATCCTCCCTGTCTTTCAAAGAACATGTTTGAAAAGCTAAATTTGAAGCATAAACACTAGTGAAGCAGACTTTACATGTGCGACCTTTTATTTCAAAGACATTTGTAAGGATTGAGCATTGGATATAAAGTCCAAAATTTCTAGTTTATTGGGATCATGAGCAGTAATGATCACGTCCTTGTAATAAGTCTGTTTTCTTGTATTATATTACTATATGGTCAGACTATTATTCTTTTTTTCGTTTCATTGATTTTCTTTTTTCGGT
>JANTNU010000008.1:19902102-19923099 GCA_024752395.1 Erythroxylum havanense
ATCAAAACTAATCGATTCTTTTCTCATTAATTTTCTTAAAGCACAATTTCATCTATAACACTATTCATATATAAAAACACTCCTTTTATTTCATTTTAATATTTCTAATTTTCATTAAAAATTCAGGGTCCAACACACACTCTCTCAATTTCGATTATAGATAAAAGAAAGAAGTGAAGTGCATCCAACGCATCACTTCATTCTTTAATTAAACATAAAGAAACCAATAAATGAGACACCCTCATTTGTTTAAGATAGCTATATGAAAAGACCAATAACCTAAATGAGACCCTCTCATTTTCGGTTATGAGATGAAAGAAGGGAGAGAGTACATCAAATGCACCTGCTCCTTCTTTAATCAAATGAATGCTAAAAGGTTACATTATATGCCATTATTAAAAGATAAACATTTAATGATGATAAAGCATGATAAAAATCATCTTAAATTTGTCAATTCAATGCTAAATGTTTCTATTAAAGAAAAAAGACCTGCAATTTTAGCATTGAATTGCTAAATTTAAGATGGACATTTAGCTATAAAAAAACCAAAATATGCCCTCCTTTTTTCTTTAATAGAGGAACCATATACAACTAGTTAACCTTAAACAAGTTATTACACGGTAGAAAGAAGAAACCAGGCTGGTAGCTGTGAGTGAGTGAGAAAACCAAGTTACCAAGAAACATAGGAGATTGACGTTTGGATGAGTTAGCCTCCAAGCAATGGAAGTCAGTGGAGTCACGTCATGGAAAATACACCTTATACATTCAGGAGCGAAAAATAGATAAAAACTAAGTATACTAAATTCTAATTTGCTGATAATGAAGAGATAGGAATGGGAATGCAACTTGCATTCCTAACTTTTATTTGTTTGGTCACTGAGAATAGATAAGATAAGGAATGACAAAACTGAAAGGAATTTTAAATAATCTCATAATTTTATTCCTAAGGGGGGTGTGGATATATGAAGGAATGAAAAATATGGAATAAGAGATAAAGATAGTATTAGAATATTATCAAGTTGTTATCCAAATATTATCAAGATATTGATCCTGATATGTGCTTATTTGATAGTTTAATTATTTCATAACACTTAGCGATTAATGACATGAAATTGCTTAAGATGCTCACTTTGATTCATATTTGATTTAGGTACAGTTCAGAAGCAAAGAAGTAAAAGTGAGTCGAAAGCACAATATTTTGGTCATTTTCCAAAAATACATACTTGTCTTCAAGGACTAAGAAGAAGAAAATAAAGACAAGAAGAAGACAAGAAAAATGAAAACACAAAGAAGATGGATCAAAGTAACGCATGGTGGTGTATGTTTCATGCAAAGTTGTACGTGATTTCAATGGTATTCATACAAGATAACATATTTAATGGACAACATATTTAATGGAAAGCATATGTGAGTGACGTGAACAAGTTGCACCAAAATGATGGATCAAAATGCAGAAGGAAAGTAACTGAAGGTGAGCAAATGAAGCAAAACATATAAGCAGTGTGTACGTTGCATGCAACAGTTGGACCAAAATGACAATCCAACTTGCTAAGAGGCGAAGCAGGAAACGACGATGGAAAGCATGAAAATAAAAACACAGCATAGATGGGAAGCCAAAATAGATAAAACGTGGATGTTTAGCAAGCAGCCAAAAACATAGACAACGTCTGGGTTTCATGCAAACATTATGCATGAAACGTTAGGTTTTAAGGCTATTTGGAAATAAAGATAGAATAATAGGGTGGACCAAGAATTAATTAGAAAAAAAAGATAGTAGCGTAGGACAAGAGATGGGAGGATAGAGGGAACCATGGGTGTTATTCGGTTGGGGGTTATTCAATCGGGGTAGAACCATTTTTTGGGAGAGACCCATAAAAGTTAGACGTCCCAATGCCATTTGAGAGGTGACATCGACATCAACAACTCAGGTTAAATGTATTTCATATATTTTATTGTTTCTTTCTCGCTTTAAAAATTGATTGTATTATCTTATGTTAATTGATTTGAGTTTTGTGTATGAATAATCGTATTCTCGTTATTATTCAATTATTTGTTTATAAATCCATTAGATATTGTGAAAAGATGATTTAAATGTGTTCATTAGATCGTTTATTTACAAACTCATTGCTAGAATTTCGATATAATCCGTAATTGTTATATTTGAAATTCATGTGTAGCGACTAATGATTTATAATCATTAGAGACAATATAACCAAGGTTAAATGACACATCGTATGTGATAGTTGCCTTGATTAATCGGTTTTCCTAATTCGTAACACTACTGCTTAATTAAATATCCTAAGTTATTTAGTAGTTAGGTTTAATTAACAATCGAATCTTGATTAAACACTACCTAAGAGAAAATTCGGGTTAATTATTAACTCACGATTAATAGTTACTAGGAAAAGTTTGAGAACAACAAATCAATGAAATATGTTTAATTATGGTGTAGGCCGAGATTGAACTAATGAACCGGATCCCTACCAAGTTTTCCATTTTTAGAGATAACATAACCTAAGTTAAATGACGCATCATATATGGTTGTTGCCTTGATTAATCAGTTTTATTAATTCTTAATGCTATTGCTTAATTGAATCTAGAGATCATATCATAGGTTATTTGGTGATTAGGTTTAATTGACGATCGTATTTTGATTAAATACTATCTAAGAGAAAAACTCGGGTTAATTATTAACTCACGATCAATAGTTGCCAAGATAGGTTGAGAATAACAAATCAATGAAATATGTTTAATTATGGTGTAAGCCGATATTCAACCAAAGAACCGAATCTCTACCGAATTCTCCAATGTTATCATTTTTACAAGTTTTTTTAAAATTACTTTTTTTAGTTAGTTTAGCTTTATTTTATTTTCTTATTTTTAAAACCAAAACCCCTTTAAACCTAAACGCTGATTAATTTAATTTCAATAACTTTACACATACTTTCTGCAGGATCGACCTATACTCACCACAACTATAATAGTAGTCTAGTTTATTTTGATTAGTGTAACAACACGCTATCAGATCCTTATCAAAATATTAGCATTAAAATTATTTATAATTATTTTTTTAAAATAATTTATTTACTTATCATAATCATCATCAACACCCAGTGAAAATCTTACATCAACACAGGGCTTATCAAAATATTATCATTAAAATTATTCATAATTATATTTTTAAAATAATTTATTTAATTATCATAATCATCATCAACACCCTGTGAAAATCTTACATCAACACAGGGTCTTGGGAGATCTAATAATACTCAGCCTTGCTCTTACATAATAAATAAATTGTTTTCAATAGACTCACATGCAATATGACATGAAGATTTAAAAAAAAGACCCTAATGATTAATTTATTTAATCATTAAAAATAATTTTAATTATTTATTTATTAAATAAAATTTTTATTAATTAATAATAATATAAAATATGTAATTATTTATTTACAAAATCAATCACATAATAATTAAACATAAGTAAAAAAATGTAATTACTATTCTTAATATTTGATACCAAGCACAGGTATAACTATTAACTTCTATAATCTCATTTCTAATGCTTGAACATTAAACGCACATAATCAGTAATTATATTCTCTTTCTAATTCTCACCTTTTTTTCTCATTTATATCTTTTCATTTTGATTCCTTTATTACTAATTACTAAACGAGACCTTACGTTATACCACGTGGTGATGTTCGTCCTCGTTATAACAAAGCCCACTTTACAGTTTTCAATTCTAATAAAATATTTATGTTCTTAAAAAAGATCAAAGGACATAAAATAATTAAAAAAACTTAAAACACTAAAAATTAAAATCATGCAAGTATCATGTCTCATCCTAACATTTAGTTGTTTGATTGCTGATAAAAGATAAGATAGGGAACAATAAAATTGGAAGGAATCTTAAATAATTTTGAACTTTTATTCTCAAAGAGAGGGTGGGGATACGCCGGAATGAAAAATTAGAAATAAGAGATAAAAATCTTATTAAAATATTATCAAGTTGTTATCAAAATATTATCAAGATATTGATTCTAATTAGAATATTATCATTAAAATTATCTTTTATATTAAAATTTAATGATTATTTTATTTTGTTTTATTAGTACTTTTATTCTTGTCGTAAAAATTATTCATACTTATCTAAAAATTAATAATTTTCTAGTTCATTAGATTTTTTATTAATTATTTATAAAATATAAAATATTATAATTAACTACTTACAAAATTATATAATAACTAAATATAAGTATAAAATCAAACACAACGTAACTATTAACTTTTATAATATTATTCCTAATGCTTGCATACCAAACATACATAATCATTAATTTTATTTTTTATTTTGATTCTGATTTTTAATATTTATAGATTTATTTTAATCAATATAAATTTAATTGAATTCAATCTTACAAATATAATTGAATCAAATTCATCAATAAATTTAATTCGAAAATTTTAAAATGATCTGTTAATTTTTAAATAAACCGTGTTTTATTTTTAAAAAATAAATGAAGAAAGAAGAAAAAACTGTCGGGGCAGTTGTTTGGGATATGAAGGAGCATGGGCTGAACTAACAACTTAACGGGCCTTATATAGAGGTCTCGTGTTGTACTTTTGAAACCAGTAAACCCTAGTCGTGTGTCTCCAAATCTTCGGTATCATTTTTACTTCTTCAGTTTCTCTTCTGCAACTACGATTCTTACCCTTTGCAAACAACAATACACTTACAATTTGCCCAATTCACAAATCACCTTCAAACCCTACATTGGTTACTCAACGGCAATCATGGCCACCAACTACGACTACGACGACGCTCCCGCCAGCTACAACGACCAGGCCACCGGCCTCGGCTACGACCCCAATTTCGTGCCCGACTCGGTGAAGTCTTTCGTAATGCATCTATACCGCCACATTAGAGAGAAGAACGTGTATGAGATTCACCAGATGTACGAGACCTCATTCCTGTCCCTCTCCGACCGTCTATTCAAGGACACACCTTGGCCCTCCGTCGACGCCGTCGCTCACCACGTCGACAACGATCATGTTTTCTGCCTCCTTTACCGTGAGATGTGGTTTCGTCACCTCTACGCTCGTCTCTCTCCTACGCTTAATCAGAGGATTGACAGCTGGGATAATTATTGTAGTTTATTCGAGGTAATTTTAATTTTCAATCGGTAAGTTGGTTGCTTGAACTGTTTTTGATGTTTCTCTCTGTTTCTGTTTGTGCCTTTTGGCGTTGTTATTGTAGGTAGTGCTGCATGGAGTGGTGAATATGCAGTTGCCCAATCAGTGGTTGTGGGACATGGTGGATGAGTTTGTTTACCAGTTTCAGAGCTTTTGTCAGTACAGGGCTAAGATGAAGAACAAAACTGAACAGGAAATTGCCCTTTTGAGACAATTTGATCAGGTACAGGTTGCTCTACATTAAATTGCTATTTTGTACCTTTTTTTCCTTTTAATTTCGTGATTGTGAAAGAAAGACGATAAATTTACCGTACTTGTTTCTTTGACAATTGAACCACCGCATTATACTATTGAAACTGCACAGGTGATATACGCTGTGTTTTTATGTTTTTTTGTCATTGGATTCATAAGAATTATGCTTATTGGAATATTTTGATTTCAGGCTTGGAATGTCTACGGAGTGCTCAACTTCTTGCAAGCCCTGGTGGAGAAATCAATGATCATTCAGATTTTGGAGCAGGAGAAAGAGGGTCTTGAACAGTTCACTGCAACAGATGGGTATGATTACAGTGGTGGAAGTAACGTCTTGAAGGTGTTGGGATATTTCAGCATGATTGGTTTGTTGAGGGTTCATTGCCTCTTAGGGGACTATAATACTGGCTTGAAGTGCTTACAACCGATTGACATTAGTCAACAAGGAGTTTACACCAGTGTCATAGGAAGCCACATTACAACAATATACCATTATGGGTTTGCCAATCTAATGCTGCGAAGGTATAACTGCTTATTCATTGGAATATCATTCCATTTTTCACATGTTTTACATATTAACTTTCCAATAGCTTCGAATGATGTTTGTGTTCCTATTATTTCTCTTATTTGAACTCTCCATCCCAATGAGAATATAGTTTGGTAGCTATATGTTACATTCACAGTCTATAATGTTCCTATTATTCCTCTTATTAAGACTCTCCATCCGAGTGACAAAATAGTTTGCTAGTTATATTTTACATTCACAGTCTGTAATTTGTACTTCTTCTATTTACCTAAACTTTGGGCATTTGGCTCGCTAAGTTATTTCTTTTGAATGAATGAGCTAAACATCATTGTATTTTAGTTTCTATTTCCCAAATGTTAAAGTATCTTGTATTGACTAAACATGAAAATATTAAAGGGTTTATAAGTGGTAAGGGCCAACTATTCAAATGACTAGTTTTAGTCATTTTGGCAATAGTTAACCCAAGTTTAATTCTTCTTAATGTGCTCTATATTTTACTCATATTAAAAATTTTAATAAAGTGTTAGAGTAGGTTTGGTTCAGATTATTAATTTCCCAATTGTTCGTCTGGATGTCTAGTTTTAAGGGCCCGATCCGATTACCGTTGCATTTATTTTAAGTCACAACTAGATGTCCAGTCTCAGTTGCACTTAAGGGGGGTGTTCGAGTATCCCATATTGACTAAACATGAAAATAATAAAGGTTTTACAAGTGATAAGGGTCAACTATACAAATAACTAGTTCTAATCATTTTAGCAATGATTGACCAAAGCCCATTCTTGTTAATGTGCTCTACACTCTGCCCATATTAAAAATTCTAATATGGTATCAGAACAGGTTTGGTTCGGATTATTAATTTTCCGATTGTTCGTTTGGATGTCCATATTAGAATTTTTAATATGGGTAGAGTGTAGAGCTCATTAACAAAGATTGGACTTGGGTCAACTATTATCAAAATGATCAGAACTAATCATTTGGACAGTTGGCCTTTACTACTTATAAACTCTTTAACATTTTTAAGTTGAATCAATATGGGATACTCTAGCACTCCCTCTCAAGTGCAAGTAGGACTGGACATCCAGTTATCACTTGAAATAAATGCAACGATAACCGGATCGGGTCGTCGGGACTGGACATTCAAACGAACCCCTGAGAGATTAATGATCTAGACCAAACCTGCTTTGATATCATATTAAAATTCTTAATATGGGTAGATTGTAGAACTCATTAACAAGGATATCGGATACTAACACCAAATATCTCCAGGTTCAATTTGATTTAGTTACATCTCATATTAACTTTCTTTTAAAACTAATTATACATTTCAAAAGGAAATTATTGAATGACACAAAAAGAAGTGGGAGTTGATTTTTTTGTATGTTAATTTGCTTCTGTGGGGTTGTTTTGTTATATTTTCATTTTTATTCATCTTGTTCTTGTTGTACATCCAATTGTGGTTTTGATGTTATTACTCAGTGCTAGGGATAGCAATTGGGCTTGCCTTGCCCCAAAGTCAACGAGCAGGCGGGTTGACGGGGCATCGGGCCCAATTTTCTGAAAAAATCAGGCCTTGAACTCGATATGCCCAGGCTCAGCAGAGCGCTAGACCAACCCCTATAAGCAAAACAATGTCGTTTTGCATTTTTAATTTATAAAAAAATTGGAGTGGGCTGAGTTAGGTTTGGGCTTGGGCTTGGGCTCGAGCATGCTTTCTCGGACCTCAACAGAAGGGCTTGGGCTTGGGAAGGCTCGGCTTCAACTCAGCTCATTGACATCCCTACTTAGTGCTTTCTCATAGACATCTTAGGGATAATTAAGTCCCCTCTGCGTCTCTCTTGCAATGTACATTACAGTAAAATGATGAATCCATTTGGTGGAAATTTTATTAAACTAATCCCCATATTAGGCAAAACATTTTTCCTACAAATAAGTAAGTGTCGTTGACCTGTTAGGCTCCCTCTTTGTACCTTGGTCCTTGTTTCCGAATTTTTTCCTAACTCGAGAAGGGAACTTAATTCTATGTTTATTGTTCTTTGTTCTTCATTCTATGTTAATGCTCAGCATAAAACATGCTGTATTCCAATTAACGAGTTCTGTAATTTGTTTCTTTGAGAACGTTCTCGTGTGTCTTCATTTCTTCTCCATTTTGAGCTTTTCAAACATCGTAAATTTTTTGAAGGTATGTGGATGCTATTCGTGAATTCAATAAAATTCTCTTGTATATTTACAAGACTAAGCAGTATCATCAGAAATCTCCTCAGTATGAGCAGATACTTAAGAAGAATGAGCAAATGTATGCCTTACTGGCAATTTGTCTTTCACTTTGCCCTCAAGTGAAGCTTATAGAAGAGACCGTGAACTCACAATTGCGAGAGAAGTATGGAGAAAAGATGATTAGAATGCAAAGATATGATGATGAGGCTTTTGCAATTTATGATGAGCTCTTTTCATATGCTTGCCCCAAGTTCATTACTCCCTCTGCTCCTAGTTTTGAAGAGCCTCTGGTGAATTACAACCAGGTATATACTACCATCTCAAATGTGCAAAATTGCCATTGAAAGTTATGATAAGAAGCTTATAGCTCAGCATATTCCCTTACTATTTCCCTGTCATATTTTTCTGCTAATATTTGAACAATATCTGTGTTAAGATTCCTTCCTGCAAGAAAATAGTGATTTAGCATCAATTTCTTTATAAGTTATGATATTCTCTTTCTAATGGATTTTTTTTAAGTTAAAAAATTTTGTGAAAGTTTAATAAATTGTATCTTGTAATACCATATCTGGAATTTCTTTTCAGTTTTCTCGATTAATGATGTAATATGTTAAGCTGGTTAGCAGGTTTGTTTGACAAGCATGTCTGCCTAATTTTCTTCTTCCCAATGTTACGCATTGTATGTAACCCTTTTTAATATCATTTTCTTATCACGTTTAGGATGCATATAGATTGCAGTTGAAGCTCTTTCTATATGAAGTGAAACAACAACAGTTGCTAGCAGGAGTTAGGACTTTCTTGAGAGTTTTCTCCACTATCTCTCTGGGGAAGCTTGCTGACTACATGGAGGTGGACGAACCTACTCTGAGGTTACCTTTTATAATCTATACTATCAAGAGATAATGTCCTTGTCCGAATATTTTTATAGAATGATATTATGAGCTTTACATATGTTGCCCATTGCAGAACCATCCTGATGACTTACAAGCACAAGACTCATGCTGTTGATTCTGAGCGGAAGATTATTTCTAATGCTGATGTTGATTTCTACATTGACGATGTATGCATTTTTTTCATTAATTAATAACTTGTCAAAAGCTTATTTTAGGATCTTTCTGATAGTTCTCGACTATTTCGAGCCTGATGCTTCGAACAATTGCTATTGATTTCTTTAACAGTAACTTTCAAAATGAACAGCCTTCGAGGTCTATAATGACAAACATTGTCTTTTGATGGCCGACCCTTGACTTTCTTTATTGGCAATGCTTTATTAGCAACAATTTATGCACGTTGTTAAAGTGTCCATTCATGGTAAATGTGGCCGACTGGTCATTGACCTGTGAATTATGTTCATGATGGGCATATGTTACATTTATGTGTACAGGTCATAGCATCTTTTGTTAATTGAGATTTAATGGAAACATTCCTGGTCTTTGTGCTGACGTGAGCTTCTGTTGCTGCAGGACATGATTCATGTTGTTGAATCCAAAACAGTGAAACGTTATGGTGACTACTTTTTGCGGCAAATTGTTAAGGTATACCTTTTTTAAGTATTATCCTTTTTGTTTTATTTTTAGTTCAACCGTTTACCGCCTACATTTACTTACAATCTTCCTTATTTAAACAGCTTGAAGGTGTGATAAATGATATGGATCGGATACAGCTGGACTGAGGCACAGAACATTTATAGAAGTATGCGAAAGCCTCTTGATGTTCCTTAAATTAACAGATTTTGTTTTTCTGTTGGCTGTTTCCTCTTGTTCTGTCAATCGAATTAGTTAAACCAATTTAGCATTAATGTCATAACAGCGAGCTATGAACTTGGCTATTTTAGAATGTTAAAATCTCTTTCTTTTCTTTTCAGCTATGTTTCTTACTAGGAAAAGTTATAAAATGTCTTTTTATTTTCATAATATATCATAACTTTCTTATTTTTTAAAATTATTTACCATAATTACTCTTAATGGATGTGATGATTAATCTTTTTTCATTTTGAATTCTCTTAAATAGTTTTTGTCAAAAGCATAAAGTGTTCAGTCTTTATTAGTAAACAAAAATTCCTTTAATGTACCTATTAAAAGTATCAAATCACAAATGCATTGTGTTACTTCCTAACCTGCACTTTATATGGTTTAAAGAAATTCATGGTCTAGAACATAATATCAAACTTTTGCTATTGAACAAACTTTTTATTTGTTTACTATATGTTTATTTGTTGCTATTTATATTTATATTTTTACTTGTAAATTCAGTACATTAGATTACGTAGCCTAATCTAATGTAGTGGTAGCTGTTTATGCTTGCATAGAAATAATGCCAACAGCCTCAACTAGTGCGCAAGAAACTTGTGACTGAAGCAAGAGTAACAGATTTATGATATAGAAGAAACATCTGGTAGAAATAATCATTTAGTTTTATATTATTTGTTGCGTTCTGATTAGGCCTAGGGGATGCTAAATACCTGAATCCAAGTGCTAAAATCCATTCGATGGTCCTGCTGCAGCTTTATAGGCTTTACAAACTCATAGTTTGGTGGTCAAATGGTGATTGATAACTTCAATTCTTTCTATTCTATGGTTAGAAAGGAAAATTATTCAATGTATAAATACTAATTTTGCTAAATTACAATTTTTTTTTATATTCTAATTACTTATGACTTACGATCACCATAAGTTCTTTGTAATTCTTACAATTACGTAAATGTTAGATTTTATACATTAAATTAAATGAATTGCAAGACCAAAAGATATTGAAAGATCAAAATAAAAATAAATCTTTTGCTCTATAAAGTCTTCTTGTCTTAAAGTCAATCAAGTATAATCTTCTAATCCTTTTCTATTAAAACAACGTTCAACTTAGGGCCGATCTTGGGCAAGGTCAGATAGGACACTTGTTCAAGACTTAACTTTACGAAGAATGAAATAGACAATAAAAAGAACCTCATTTTATTTTATTTTGTTCCTTATAAAAGTCTTGATCTTTATAAAGACCAACAAAATGGTCCGTATTTTACTTCTTTTATTCTTTATAAGAGTTTATTTTTAATTATCATAAAGAAAAAAAATAAAATAAGAATTTTTTTATTTGCTCAGGACTTATAAAACGTCAGGACCAACCCTAATTCCGCCTTCCAATAAATGTTCCATTTCCATATAATTTGGTCCAAATATTTTTTGTCTTCCTTACATGCAGACTGCAGACAATTTGTTGTTCCTAATTTTTTTTTCCCAAATATTGTCTCTCTCCCTTGCAAGGTTTCCTTGTCATTTCTTCTCTTGCTATAACATTTGTCCTTGATGTTGATCAATCGTTTTGTTTGGCCTAATAGGAGAGGACTTATCTTTGTAGAACTATAAGTTTAAGTATTATTATGTGTTAAATTTTTATCAAAGTGTATCTATACATGTAAATGTCCATGGATAACTTATGTACTTTGATTGTTTCAAATGGACGACCATATTATTTTAACAGAGATTTCTAATCCGATATCGGACATTATAGCAACAGAGACTTCTAATTTGATATGAAATAAAGAAACAATTTGTGTTAAAGGAGTAAGTTCATTGTTAAGCAATGTTTGGAGTCACTTTAACAAGTCTAGATAAATAGACAAAAAAAAAAAAAAGATTAGTGATAAACAACCACTTTTTATAATTGATAGCAAAATATTTAGGATATTTGTCATCTAAAACAATCAACCTTTAAAATTTTTAACTCGAATTACCTTGAAGAAAGAAAATTTCAAGATATAAGAGGATCAAAAGAAAGAAGTATTAAAAAAATTATCGAGTATTAGCATATGAGTTGCCATCAAATCAGACATGTGGGCAGCTAATAATCAAAAGAAGGGTTATAAGGCAGTGATAACACAATATATTGACAACGACTATCGATTATCTTGATCACAAAGCTACTTTTATATAATTTATGTTATATCAATTGATTACCGATTGAATGACCGATGATTAAATAGATTATAAATATTATTGAAGATTTCAAGTCAAAGAATCACTCATACAATTATCACAATAAGAATTTTCACATATATATAAATAATGTTTCAAGTGGATTTCTCATATTGAGTAAGTTCATTAAACTTGTTCTCTAACAGGCACTCACATGTTAATTTAAATATCTTCATTCATTAGTCTTCAATATGATCAACTACTTCCCTCATAAAAAAACATCACTTTTGCTAACTTTTTTATATTATATTAATATCTAGTCTTAATATAATAATGACTAGAAATAATTTAGGGATAATACATAAATATAATATGAATATTATAATTATAATTTCATTTGCAATATATAATTATTTAATAGATTTTATTATATATATATTTAAATTTGTATAATAGTTAAATAATAATTATTAAACTCTAACTAATATGATTGACTGTAAAGTATAAACTAATTATTTTTGTCCTGTATCGATGAATATAAACTATTTTTTATTCTTTATTACGGGGGACTTGGTGCCCTGTCGCTTAAATTTTAATATTATGACATTTTCCTAAAACCAATAAAAATTTAATTTAATTTAATTTTTAAATTTAAGGTCAAAACCTAGTCACGTCTGAACTAATACTTTTAAGATTTTCTGTTCTTTTTATTCTGTTTCAATTTTGTTCCACTTTATTTTAATTATATATTTATATAAATTTTACATAAATATATAATTTATTTTAACTATATAGCGGGAACACAACAATTGACACATAAGGTCATGTCCTGAACTAATATGCCGTTATTATTATTTATTTTGCAGCGTAAGGCCTGGCCAATGCCCCCGTCTCAATTCCCAATAGCCAATCGAATCAAATTTCATCTCTTAACTTCGTATCGGCTCGCGTTTTTAACCCAAATATTATTTAGTTCTGTATACGGAAGTGTTTTAAGTTAAAATTTTCGTGATTGTCTAACATTGTGACGGGGTTCAAATAGAAGCGAGATAAGCCGGCGTATACTCAGAACATCACTCGACTCTTTTCAGATCTGTGCGCGCGTCTCTCTCGTTTCTGTGAAAAGAGAGAGATAGACCATGGCGATTAGGGTTTTTGTAACTCTTGTTATAGTTTTGGCGGTGATTAGCCACGCCTTCTGCATTTACGAAGATCAAGTAGGCCTCATGGACTGGTGAGTTCCCCAAGAGCAAGTTACTTTTGTTTCTTGATTATTTGATTTCCCTAATTGATTTCGTTTCTTTAGGCATCAGCAGTACATAGGGAAAGTTAAAGACGCTGTTTTCCACACTCAAAAGACTGGTCGAAAGCGTGTTATTGTTTCCACTGAAGAGAATGTTATCGCCTCCCTTGATCTCCGACACGGAGAGATTTGTAAGCTGTAATCTAATCTTTACAATATTTATCGCGATGTGCTCTATTTTTTATTGATTTTGAATTATGTACAGTTTGGAGGCATGTTCTTGGTGGGAACGATGCCATTGATGGAATTGATGTTGCAATGGGAAGATGTAAGTACTCTGTAGAGCTCATTTATAATAATGGTTCGTGTCTTTATTGGGTCGGTATCCCTAGGCTATTAACTCTGTGGTTTGTTTCGTGGGCATACTTGGTTCAGTGCATTTCAATCATAGATTTGCAATGCTTTTACTTACCTATATCGTTCCCATATTGTTAGTTTTCCTTGAGATCGCTTTTTGTTTTCTAGTTTCTTTTTTTTTTTGAATTCTGTTCTCTTTTTTTTTTTTTTTTAAAATATATCTTCAGATGTGATAACTCTTTCATCTGGAGGAAGTACTTTACGAGCCTGGAACCTGCCTGATGGACAGATGGTGTGGGAATCTTTTCTTCAAGGTCCTATCAACTCCAAGTCAACATTGTTGGTGCCGGTTAGTCCTGAAAATTTCAAATATTTATTTCGCCTGGGAAAGTGAACTTTTGTCCAGTGTTCTGAAAAACGCAGGATTTGCCAGTCTATTCTTTCCTACATCTTCAAACATTCATGAGTTATATAGGGAAGACAATAATCTGCATTCACATATGATAGTGAAATTCTACTGATGAGTGTTCTTTTAGTTTTGAACTTGGTGCTTCTTCTTCAAGAATTTTGAACTTTGTTTTTTGCAAAATTTGCCTTCTAAATCTACACCAAAATATCGATAACTAATATGTCATTGCATTCTTCAGATCAACTTGAAAGTTGATAAGGACAGTGTAATCCTTGTATTTGGGAAAGGAAGTGTCCATGCTGTTTCATGCCTACATGGTGATGTTTTGTGGAAGAAGGATTTTCCAGATGACAGGTTTGACTGATTTAATTGGTTTCTTTTCACCACTTTACCCATCACGTGTCACTCATTAGTCTCTAATCACCTTATTTGCAGTTTTCAGGTCAAGCAAGTAGTTCAGGTTGTTGGCACTGATAGTACATATGTCGTGGGTTTTGCTGGTTTATCCCAGTTTCATGCCTACCAAATGAATGCCAGGAATGGGGAGCTAATAAAACACAGGAGTGCAGTCTTTTCTGGTGGGTTTTCAGGGGAAATTTCTCTAGTATCAAGCTTTGCACTTGTGGCGCTTGATTCCTCAGGTTCAAGTTTGGTAGTGGTTAACTTTCAGGATGAAATTAGCTTTCAGAAAATAGACATCAGAGATCTGGTTGATGATTTCGTAGGCATGGCTGTTATACTACCTTCAAAACTGACGGGGATGTTTTGTCTGAAAACCAATAATCATGTGGTATTTATAAGAGTGACAGATGAAGGTATGCTGGAGTTGGTAGATAAAATCAACAGCAGAATGGCTGTGAGTGATGCCCTTCCAATCTCAGAAAGCCAAAATGCCTTTGCTATTGTTCAGCAAGGAAGTAGTGATATTCACCTGTCAGTGAAGCTTGCTAATGATTGGAATCTTGATTTGCTGAAGGAAAGTGTAAAGATGGACGAGCAAAGGGGTTTTGTTGATAAGTTATTCATAAATAATTATGTCCGAACAGATAGATCCCATGGGTTTAGGGCTTTGCTTGTCATGGAAGATCATTCCCTGTTGCTAGTACAACAAGGAGAGGTTGTCTGGTGCAGGGAGGATGGCCTTGCCTCAATAATAGATGTAACCACATCAGAACTTCCTGTTGGGAAAGAAGGTGTATCTGTTGCAAAAGTCGAAGAGAATCTCTTTGAATGGCTTAAGGTAGTATTCTCTATTTACTCTGGAAAGGATGTTTGTGCGTAGTGAAGTTGTTCAAAATTCCATAGATTCAATCATGATATTAGTTTTAGATTTCATTATGATTGCATCATGCTTCTTCCTTAACTTCTTCCCAAGGAGACAGGAAATTGTGATGAAGTGGAAATACATAATTTTCTCCCCATGAAATATGTCACTAAACTCAGCATTATCAAACAAAATCCTGAAACAAAAGTAAAAAGAGAGGATGGCATTATCTTGAAACAAACAAAAACTGAATTTTGCTTGTGGAGATTACAAAAGCAATTCACTTGGTCTTGTTGTTCTCATTATGTTCTCAGCTGAGGACTGGGTTTTTCAATGAATGTTGTTTGTGAAATCTCTTATTTTAGTGCTATATCGCATTGTATTCCATAGAGATTTATATGTGAAAAATTAGCACAACATATCAGCTCCCATTTCTAGTTGTTGCTTTTGATTCAGAGTCTTTTAGGTGTTAATGCCATATAAAACAACCATTTTCAGATTAGGTAAGGACCTATGTTTATATTGCTGGAGTTTTTAGTGTACAAGATAAATGGTATGAAAATTTCATTTTGCATCTTGACATGAGTATATTACACAGCATTTCTTATCTTGCGTTGAGATGTTGAAGGACTATTTTTTGTTGTAAGGGGCATCTATTGAGACTGAAGGGCTCCTTAATGGTTGCAAACCCTGATGATGTGGCAGCCATACAAAGCATGAGAATGAAAAACTCTGAGAAGAGCAAAATGACGAGAGACCATAATGGGTTTCGCAAGCTGCTCATTGTGCTTACTAAAGCTGGCAAATTATTTTCTTTACACACTGGAAATGGCCGGGTTGTCTGGTCGTTATTCCTTAATTCTCTTCGTAAATCAGAATCACATGAAAAGCCAGTTGGGCTTAATGTGTATCAATGGCAGATTCCCCATCACCATGCTATGGATGCGAATCCATCTATCATGGTAGTTGGCAGGTCCCACCCGAGTCTGAATGCCCCTGGGGTGGTTTCTTTTGTTGATACTTACACAGGGAAGGAGGTCCGTTCTATGAATCTTGTTCACGCTGTTGTACAAGTGATTCCACTTCCTTTTACAGATTCAACTGAACAACGTCTTCATCTATTAATTGACTTTGATGGGCGAGCACATTTACATCCTAAATCCCCTGAAGCTATTAGTATTTTTATGAGGGAGTTTGGGAATATTTACTGGTATTCAGTTAACAGTGATGATGGAATCCTTAAAGGACATGCATTGAAGAGGAACTGTGTTGGTGAAGTTGCAGATGAGTATTGCTTTGAAACCAGGCATACATGGTCAATCATATTGCCGTTGGAGTCAGAAAGGATCATCAAAACTGTGACTAGAAAATTAGATGAGGTATATATTATGTCTTTATATCTTTTGGCAGAAATGCTATACTGTTTGTATCTTTGGTAATAAATTAATCAACAATAACAACCACAGCAACAACAACATCAGATTCCACTTGTGATAAAAATTGAAGAGTTAAAAGCATGAGTGCCTTCTGAACTAAGTCCACTTCAGATTGCACTTGTGAAGTGTAACTAAAATATTTTGGTGGTTGCCTAGTAGAAGGGAAGCTTATTGTAGTTGTAGATACTCCTGTAGGGAAACTGACTATTTCCATATTTTTCAGGTAAATAATTATAAAAGTTGCTTTGTTATACATGTATCTGTAAAACAAAATCCTCTAAAACCAAAAGTTGAAATTGGAATATTACAATTTTCCTTGAAATTAGATGCGAATATGGGATTTGATTGTTTTACCAAATTTTTTGTTGATTTGAATGGCTGAATGCCTTTTCAGTAGGGAAATTGCATACGCTGGCTTAATTTTCCAAACATGCATCACTTGACTTATTATTATTCAAATGGTTCAGAAAGCAAGGGATGTCTTTGCAATAAGATGAATATAAATGCGAACACTTCTCGTGTAACATAATATCATGATCTATGTCATTCAAAAGCTAATCCTTTTATGTCTGCAATCAAAAGAGAAGTATGTTATTGTAGTAATTGGAACATTCTTGTGACTCAACTTCGTGAGCATTCTCTAAATAACACATGTATCTTAATGTTTAATTTTATTTATTTGATACTTATCATTCTGCAGGTGGTTCATACTCAAGCAAAGGTAACAACTGACCAAGATGTAATGTACAAGTATATATCAAAAAATATACTTTTTCTGGCTACTGTGGCACCAAAAGCTACTGGTAATATTGGATCAGCCACTCCTGAGGAGTCATGGTTGATTGCTTATCTTGTAGATACTGTAACTGGTCGTATATTGCATCGAATGACTCATCATGGCTCACAAGGTCCCGTACATGCTGTAAGTTTCCTGTTCATTCTGTTATTTTCCCGCATCAGTTTCAATTAGATCGTGGGAAGCAATGTCTCATGCTTGCTCTCATTTGCAGGTTTTTAGTGAAAATTGGGTTATCTATCACCACTTTAATCTAAGAGCACATAGATATGAGATGTCAGTCATTGAAGTTTATGATCAGTCTCGAGCGGTATGGATATGAACTTTAAGTTTCTCTAGGCAGAAGTTGATATATTGCACTCTAAGCAAGTCTATATTTTGCAAACTGAATTCAGGACAACAAAGATGTTTGGAAGCTTGTTCTTGGGAAGCATAATCTCACTTCACCCGTCTCTTCATATTCTCGACCGGAGGTCCTTACAAAGTCACAATCCTACTTTTTCACACACTCTGTTAAAGCAATAGGAGTTACATCAACTGCCAAGGGAATAACTTCAAAGCAGCTTCTTATTGGTACTATTGGTGACCAGGTTAGCTATTTTTCACTCTGAAGTTACCTTGGGTTATGGTTATGGAGACTGATTCTTTAATTTTGTTTCATTAGTTCCAGTCTTTGACAATGACAAGCTTGTTGTATGACCTGTGTCTCTATTTATGCATTAAAACTAATTGAAATTTTTGCAGGTTTTGGCACTTGATAAGCGTTTCTTAGATCCTCGTCGATCTGTAAATCCCACACAAGCTGAAAGGGAAGAGGGAATTCTACCTCTTACAGATTCATTGCCAATCAATCCTCAGGTTAGTTTCTGTTCACGTTCTTCTGCTCTTTTGCATCATTGGTTAATTAATCGTCTTTTGAGGGGTGGTCACTTTGGACTGATCTCCTTTTTTCTCTAACATGGTTGATGTTGGTCCTTCGAATAGCTTACAAGGTTGTATGCAAATAGATACATTGTTTTGCTAACATGATTTTTTTTCTTTCTTTAACCAAGTAATTTTCAAGATCAGTGTGTAGCAATTGGGTGAAATGTTAATGCAATACATATTTATGGGGGAAAACTGAAGATCAGGGTCTGAACTTCGATGACAAATAAGGAAAAATGACAAAAAATCTGAATGCAGCGACATTAGATATTAGAATCCATAGTTTGTTATGACTTTTGGAAGATAGCTAAACTCTGTTGAAGTTTCCAAACATTGTGCGTATTGATTGAATGAGGCAAGTTCGCATGAAGTAAATTCAGTTTCAGGCTGGATAGCGTTATGTTGTTGTTCCAGATATTTCTCTGCCGTGGGCATTATTTCTGTTATTACCGTAGTAATAGTCTTCGACCACACTCCTCAAACAGCTTGTAATAACTTTCTTGGTCCCAAAAGACAATCTTTCATTTGGCCTATCTATTTCCATAGTAGAAGTCACCAAACTTCTTACCTTTGATATTCTGATTAGGTGTTATAATGTAATGTTTGAATTGTGATATTTACTATGGATCTGGGAAATTCTGTGGATGATTGTGATCAAAAGTGGATGTTGGAACTACTGCAGATTGCCCTATAGATGGTATGAATGTTATGCAATTATAAAGTGCAATTAATTTTTGTCAAGGTCTCTAGGGAAGAACGATTTGAAAAATGCACAATCATAACGGTAAACCTTGATTCTTGCATGGATAAAGCATATGTCATGACATGATCATATGCACGCGAGTTTGGTGATAGACACCTGCACGACTGCACAGAAAGAAATGGTAATCATTTACTGTGAATGTATAATACCCGACTGTGGAGGCTTAGATTGAAACTCAAAGCAACTAAGGAGTCTTGGTATAGCGAAGGTCGAATTTTACATCATAACATGCGTTATTTTCATTTTTCTGCCCGCCCATTTTGCTCTTTTGATGTGGTAGAATCCTCTTTCTACTAATTGTTTGAAAATTTTGTTCTCAGTCGTATGTAACCCATGTCGTTAAAGTGGAAGGTCTCCGAGGAATAATGACAGTGCCTGCTAAGCTGGAGTCGACCACCCTTGTATTTTCGTATGGTGTGGATCTCTTTTTCACTCGCCTAGCACCTTCCAGGACATATGATTCCCTTACAGATGATTTTAGCTATGCCCTATTGCTCATAACGATTGTTGCACTTGTTGCGGCAATCTTTGTCACGTGGGCTTTGTCTGATAAGAAAGAACTACGGGATAAGTGGCGGTAAGTTGGTCTTTTGCTTAGGATGCTTCCCTATCATACGGTCGCATAGGGCCAAGATATGTTAATGCTGATAATTTAGGACTTGCACTACAGACTTGTAATTTTACTTGATCATGTATTTTCTATTCAATGGCAATTTTTGTTCGTGCCACGTTATATCTCAGCGTTCAAAACACTGAGTTTGCTATCGTTCATTTTTGAAGGAAACTGAAACTAGGAATAATTGGGTTGATTTATTGATATTCAAACTCCCCTATTCGATCACTTCATATATACAATAGGTTCTTTATAGGTATGAACAAGATTTTCTTGTAGTTAAAATATGGTATAACTGGATGGTGGAAATCTTTTCCATACAGGAAGAGTTACAGAGGAAGAATAGTATCTGCGTTTTCCAAAGTTTGTTATAGCTTTTAAAAAGTTCAGGGAAGATTTGCTTATAGCTAAAATATGGTATAATTGGACATTGGAAACCTTTTCTATACAAGAATTGTTACAAAGGGATAATAGTATCTAAGTTTTTTATTTGTTATTTTCTGCTGGACGGTAAGATGTGATTGAATTATAGGATAGGGCATTCTGAAAAGGAACTAAGATTTGGGCTTAAGTTGCGTCGGGAAGTTTGTAAGGAAGCACCGTCACCACCCGTTTATGCCATTATTAGTGCCACTGTTATTGGGTTTTAGATGTAAGTGGATCACTTGGAAGATAAAGTTGAAGGGGTTCACTGATTACGAGTAAACGGCGAAATAGATAAACACATTGGCTTTAGCAGCAATTCTTTTTCTTTTTTTGGAGGGGGAACTTTAGCAGCAATTCTAGAAAAGAGGAAATATTCATTTTGATAAGGAAGTGGTAAATTCCCAACTTGTTTTTCATTTGGCCGTCAAAGATTTTAGAAGTTTAAGTGATGCTGGAACTCATAATTTTAAAAGGTTCTACTTCTGTGTCCCTATATTTTTCTTTTCCTATAATTTTTTAGGATCACATCACAATAATGATTGCATATAATTAGTAGATTCCTTTTTCTTGGGTTTAAATGGCATGTGTTGGAATATCGTGGACCACTTCCTTCAATTTGTTACTCTTTAAATATATATAGTTCATAAGAGTAACGTTACTGAACTTAAGAT
>JANTNU010000008.1:19955298-19966381 GCA_024752395.1 Erythroxylum havanense
AAATTCACCTATCTTAATCTCATATGACAATTCACATTCTTGAGTTGTCTTTTTCTTTGCACACAAATAATTCACCAAAAATTCCTCATCTAATGTCAAATTTATACCTCAAAATTTTCAAAAATAGTTCGAGGTCCAACGCGCCTTTTAATGTTGGGCCCGTGTTTTGCATACCGGGGCTTGGATCCCCCAAGTACTTCAAGTTTGCACGCGACCACAACCTTAATCAGTATTGTCCTCCTTAGTACTCTAACTCGAGACCTCAAGGTTTTGTTGCATTCTAGCTGCACGCCTCTCACCATTGAGCTAAGTTGGGGGATCCAAGCCCCGGTACGCAAAACACGGGTCCAACACTTACTATGTACAAAATAATTTTTTATTATCAATTAAGATAATTTTTACTTTATATCATCAATCAGCTTTCTGTTTCAACAAATTAAATGTAAAAACAAATCAAAATATTATCAATAGAGAACTCATAATTGTATAAATTATGCATCAAACAGAAAATCATCAAATAAAATTAAATGCAGAAAAAATTAAAAAAATAGTCTTAGTAAATTTACTAACAGAAAAACAAAGTTTTGTCGATAAAATATATTCAATTTACCGATGGATAACTAATAACCGTCGATAATGTTGTCATTAACTTACCAACGGAGTAACCACTTCCGTAAGTTACCGACAGATAACTAATAATCGGTATATTCACTGATGGTAAAACAAAATGTCTATCAGTAAATTTGCGATGGACATTCTGTGATTCGTCGCAAATTATTACCTACGGTCGTTTCTCCGACACCTTAGTCCATCAATAAATTCCGTCGCTAACTTAACTTACCGACGGAATGTGTAAGTTTTCTGTCAGTAATTTTCATCGCTAAACTTAATTTTTCTTGTAGTGATGTCAACGATGTTGTGAGTCCTAGCGTTACCTTATGGATACCAAAGTCATCTTTTGTGTGAAAAAGAAAGTAGACATTAGAGTAAGAAGTGACCCTTAACATCAGACAAATTCCAATATTTTTCATCTTGCATTGTCCTTAACAGGTTTTTTGACTTCCTAAATACTAAACTTATATTTAACAACAATTGTATCATTTTAATATAAGAGTGAAAAAGCTAATAAAATGGAGTCATATTAATTAAATCAAAGCCTTAAATATCATATTAAAGCAAGCATAGGAAGTTTTGTTAAGATTTTAGACGTTGCTTAACTTCATCATCATCATCATCACACCTAGTCCAAATTCCCACACTGAAGCGGAGTCTGGAGAGGTCTGATAGTACGCAACCTTACCCCTACATAGTAGAGAGACTGTTTCCTGTAGACCCACATGCAAATATGACATAAAGATATAACAAAAAAGTCAAATAAATATGAAAGATGTAAAATAAAATAAAAAGGTAATAAATAAATAAAATAGAATAATAACAGTTTCTGATAAAAAAATAAAAATAAAAAATAAAAATCTTCATTATATGATGCAAGTTTAGAGACAAAGTTATTAAGAAAATAGTAGGTAAATATACCTCATATTTTGCAAAGTTCTACTTATACCTGATATGCGGCAAAATTCTGATCACCATTTTTCGAATTGTGGGTGTTATCTTGCATGGGGATTACTATTTCTAATATCAATAAAATATTAAAAGTGCAATGCCAGGAAGCCTGAGATATCGAACAGATAGATGTGTAATGTGACAAAATGGTACAAAACTCTAAGCACATTTGTCGATCGCCGCACATGCATCCATCCTCCCCTTCCATTAACATTGTGCTTTTTCTTTCGGAAGAGGAGCTCCATACATAACTTAGAATCTGATCGTGAGCTATCCTTTTTCATTAACATTACCACATGTTAACCCTCTCATCTCATCCCACACGATTGAATAAAAAAACCAAAACTCAAGCTTCTAGATAATTATTAATAAATGGACATGACAATCAAGACAATATACAAACTCATTAATTGTTGGGCCCCGTAACCTAACCTCGAAAACAAAATACCATCATACTTAAGCGTGGTTCCTTGTAATCTTTTCTTACTCTGATACCAAATATGATGAGCCTCGTTTTCGGAGTCCAACCATTGAACCATAAACGTTGGCGTAATCCAAAGAAATCGTGAAGCTTAGAGTCTTATACCATTTCTATGTTCCTTTTTTCCATAACACATCTCACTTATATATATATGTATGTAACAACAATTCACAATCAAAATATTCATATCAAATCGATAACTTCCTCAAGTATACCGAATTTTCACTCAACCTGATCCATATACACAAATGCATACTTCCACTCAACGTCATCCATACATAATTCATAATTCCTTAACATCAATAGAATAGAGTTTTACAAGCTCTGAAGGTATACCAAGCCACAATTACAACAATAATCCAAAATATCAACAGATAAAAGTTACATGAACTAGAAATCCTTGAAAAGTGACAAATCCTTGTATTTTACATAAATAACTCAAATTACAACATAAGCAAATTGGGAGTGATGCCTTGACTCTCTTTCACTCCATCTCTTGCTCAACACTTGAAGGTGGGGACGGAAAGGGGGTGAGCTTAAAGCTCATGGGTAACAAGCTTATAACGAAGAATAAGCAAAACCGTTTAAGTGTTCATTTGTCATATAAAAATTGTAGCGCCCCCTTACCGTAGGGTATACACCGGAACGCCCGTAGGTCAATCCGAAACATATCCTACAATAAGGGAGAGCTACCTTCGGTCACTCCATTACTCTCATGGCATCAAACTCATAAAACCATAATATAAAATCACTATAATTTTTTAAACCGAATTACTTTCTCATACCATTTCATCAAAACAGAAATTTACATGACTATCAGATTTTCACTGTCTAAATACATTACTCCAAAAAGAGAACTGATACAAAAATCTATCTAGGTCATCCACAAAAACAATCCCAACTGACCGACCTGTGTGCCATGACTTTTCTCGCCAACTCGATCACACGACAAAAAAATTTTCTCTCTGGAGCTAGGAGTCTACTCTCTCGATCATCAATAAATACTATTACAAACTGATCCAGGTAGGGCTGAAAAACCTTATTCATCAAGGCCATAAAATTTTTCGGGGCATTAGTCAACCCAAACGGCATCACTAGGAACTCGAAATGCCCATACCTGCTCCTGAAGGCACTCTAAGGCACATCAGCCTCTGCTATCTTCAACTGATAATACCCAGATCTCAGATCCAGCTTAGTGAACACTTGAGCTCCCTGTAGCTGATCAAACAAATCATCGATCCTAGGCAGTGGATACTTATTCTTCACTGTCACCCAATTCAACTGCCTATAGTCGATACACAGTCTCAGAGTCCCATCTTTCTTCTTCACAAACAGTACTCGAGCTCCCCAAGGCGAAACACTGGGCCTGATAAATCCCTTTTCCAAAAGCTCCTGCAACTGAGCCTTCAGCTCCCTCAGTTCCACAAGTGTCATCCTATATGGAGGTATGGATATAGGAGCGGTACCTGAAACGAGGTCAATGGAAAACTCTGTTTCCCGATCCGGCGGTAAACCCGGTAACTCATCGGGGAACACATCCGGGAATTCCCTAATAACGAGAATATCATGCTGACTCTACCCAACTCTAGCATCAATAACGTGGGCCAAATAGGCCTCACATCCTCCCTGCATCAACCTCAGAGCACTCATAAAAGAAATCATGCGGGCTGGCACTGCCTGACTAACTCCTCGAAATACTGCTCCAGGCTGACTAGGAGACTCTAATACGACCTCCTTGGTATAGCAGTCCATAACGGCCCTATGCGCAGTAAGCCAGTCTATCCCCAAAATCACATCTATCTCTTTCAGAGGCAATACTATCAAGTCTGCACTCAAAACTGCTTGATCAATCTGGATCGAGCACCCCTTGCAGACCTCTCCCGATACAGTAGTACTACCTAGAGTTATACTCATCTCTAGCCCATACTGTAATCTTTCCCTATCCCCATGCAGTCTACATGTCATATGTGGTGCAACAAACGAATGTGCGGATCCAGGATCCAACAATGCATAAGCCTCAAAATCAGAAATCAGAAGCGTACTAGCTACCACATCTGGGAAATCCTGAGCCTCCTGCCGAGTCATGGCATAGACTCTAGCCTGGGACTGCAGCCGGCTACTCAGTCCCTCTGTCCTCACAACAGACCCCTCAACTCTGCCTCAGCCTCTACCTCGGCCTCTCAATTCGGATCCACCTCCCCGACTTTGCTGCACTGTGGAGTTGCTGCCTGATCTCCCAGTCATAGTGGACTGAGCTCCCACTGTAGCAGGGCAATCCCTGATCTGATGGTCCATAGAGCCGCACCTGAGGCAGGCTCCAGTCAATCTCCATCACTCCCCACTATGTCTCCTCTCACAATGCTCACACACTGGAGGAATCAGGCCTGAACCTCTGCCACTACCACTGTCACTACCAGTCTGAACAAATCTCCCTCTCTGGCCAAATCCAGACTGTCTAACTCCTCCAGAGGACCTGAAGGTCCTGCTCTGGCGCTTGCTATATCCCCTGCTAGAACTGCCCTGGCTATCACTCAGCCTCTTACCTCTGGACCCCTGACCAGACTCAGCCTGGGTCTGTCTCATCAGCTGCTCAACTCGAACTGCTGCAGCCCTCAACTCAACAAACGTGCTCGTATCAGATCTGGCCAATCTGGTGTGAATCTCCAAGTTGAGGCCATTTTCAAACCTCCGGCACCGATCAGCCTCAGTAGAAATCAGGGCAGTAGCATATCCCATAAGCTCATTGAACCTCACTTCATATTCTGCCACTGTCATCTGACCCTGCCTCAACTCTAGGAACTCATGCATCTTCATCTCCATATAAACCTTGGGCATATAGTTGTCTTTGAAAGCCCTCAAGAAATCATCCCATGTCAGAGTACAGGGTCTGGTGGTACTGTTCGGGACAGTCTTCCACCACTGATATGCTGGGCCCTGCAGAAGAGAGATTGCATAATCAAATCTCTCATCCAGATCACAGTCCATCTGGTCGAGGACTCTCTCAGTCCTCTCCAGCCATCCTTCAGCCTTTGCGAGATTTGTGCTGCCATAGAAGTCAACAGCCCCCTGCTTGCGTAGTCTGTCGTACCTCCTCTCTCGTCTCACGAGAACTCTAGGAGGCAACTCCTCAGAACGAGGTATCGGTGACTCCCACTAACTTCGACTGATCCTTGGTCAGCTGGTTGATCTATCTGATCCCCAAGAACGGATGACCTATAATTAAAACAAGAATTCTGATCAATTTCTGCTTTTCTCACTGTAATTCAAGCCTAAATATGCACTATGCTCAATAAATGCCAAACCATGCTCGGATACCACCTAAATGTAGCGCCCCCTTACCGTAGGGTATACACCGGAACGCTCATAGGTCAATCCGACACATATCCTACAATAAGGGAGAGCTACGTTCGGTCACTCCATTACTCTCATGGCATCAAACTCATAAAACCATAATATAAAATCACTATAATTTTTGAAACCGAATTACTTTCTCATACCATCAAAACAGAAATTTACATGACTATCCGATTTTCACTGTCTACATACATTACTCCAAAAAAGAGAACCGATACAAAAATCTATCTAGGTCATCCCCAAAAACAATCCCAGCTGACCGACCTGTGTGCCATGACTTTTCTCGCCAACTCGATCACACGGCAGGAAAAGTCTCTCTCTAGAGCTAGGAGTCTACTCTCTCGATCCTGAAAAATAGTTTGCAATTTTGGGTGAGTTTGCGAACTCAATGAGAAACCATCATCGATGGTTCACTCAATTCGTGCATTTCGCAGACAACTCACAGATTCTCATACAATAGCAGAAATCAGAATTTCATAAAACAGTTTTCACAGAAATATAAGCATTTAACCCTTTTCCCAAATCACAGTACAATCATATGCATACATAACATTTTTCCATACTCAAAAAACATTGAATTTATTTCAAAAATCTCACAATTATACTCCAATTATCATAAAACAATTCTTAGGTTGAAATAAGAACCTATCCTCAACTTTCATTCAATAATTGAGATCTTACTAATCTGAATTCAAACTTTCTTTCTTTACCTCAATTGTAGACCTTTTTCTCTAGTTTATAACGAATCAAAAATCACTTCAATTGGAGGTCTACATCATTAGTTATGACCCAAAAACTAAATTACATCAGTTCAGAAAATCAGCCTCGCCGCAGCCAAAGGACGCACGTCGCGACGACACGAGGTTGCTCGCCGCGACTTTTAAACATGCTCACCGCGACGTCTAAACATGCTCGTCGCTACGTCTAAACATGGTCGTCGCGACGAGGATTTACGGGCTCGCCGCGACGAGGATTAACTGCTCGTCGCGACGAGTAATTAACCGCTCGTCGCGACGAGAACATTAATTCTTGTCGCGTCGTGGCGCTGGCACGTCGCGAAGTGCGGGTTCCTATTCATCTTCTCCGACCATTTTTCACCTATTTCTCTTCTAAAATCAACCATAACTCACATCAACTACCTCAATCTTTCACATTTAAACCCATCATGCATTTCAACTAACAAATGAACAACATATAAAGAGATCACTTACCAAATCAAGCTCTCACTCTTAAAACTTCCGAAATCTTCTCCAATTCTTCAACCCCTACAGCTCCCACTCAAAACCTCACAAATCTTCATCTTAACAAGGTTTAGAGTTGGTCTTTGCACAAGGAAAAGCAAGCAATAATTGGACAATAAAAGATCACACAAGAAGGAGGAAAGGAGAATCAATCGAAGGAGAAGAAATCATGCCCTAGGTGGAGGAGAAAGTTCTACTGCCAAATTTAAAACCTAAGGCATTTTAAAGGGTTGATCAACAACTATCAAACTTAGGGCTTGCCACTAGTCTTTTTCCTCAAATACTCACTAAGTTCCTTTTTCTTTTCAAAATCATTTCCGGTCTACGTTGTCTCTAAATTCCAATGACTCGAAATATTAAAATTCCTAAAAGCATGTGTCTAATTTCCCATCGCCATTGAACAATTATTCAGTACTATTAAGTCAATCAGTCCATCACTTATAAAATTCTCCGATCTGGACTTTTTCTCCCAAAATTTCCATAAAATTTCTAAAGGTCACTAACAACTGAAAATCACTCTTAGAACATTTCAATTCAGATTTTCAGACATAATTATTTCATAATTCACAAACAATTCAGATTCACACATGAATGTCGGAAAATGTCATGAATGCATGTACATATAAGTTCATTTGCAAAATGTCTCATTCCTATAAAATTAGAGGCCAAATGAATGAACAAATCAAAATATGCAATGTGACCTACTAGCTTGTCCCAATTTACCAATATACCCTTCCCATCGGTGATGAGATGTTACAATTCTCCCCTCCTGATAAAAATTTCATCCCCGAAATTTCATACCTGTCTGATCGAACAGATGAGGATACTGTCTCCTCATATGCTCCTCAGTCTCCCAAGTTGCTTCCTCAGTTGAGTGGTTCTTCCACAAGACTTTTACCAGTGGAATAACCCTATTCCTCAACTGCTTATCCCGTGACCCCACAATCTGTACCGGCTCCTCAACATAACTCAGATTACTGGCCACCTCAATCTCCTGAGCCGGAATCACATGAGTCAGATCTGAGCGATACCGTTGGAGCATACTCACATGAAACACGTCATGTAACTGAGACATCTCACTCGGCAATGCCAATCTATATGCTAATGATCCTATCCTCTCGATAATCTCATACGGACCAATGTACCTAGGGCTTAACTTGCCCTTCTTGCCAAATCTCAAAACCCCTCTCCAGGGTGACACTCGAAGGAACACTTTGTCTCCCACATTATACTCTATCTCTCTCCGATACTGATCCATATAACTCTTCTGTCTATCCTGAGCCACCTTTATGCGACTCCGAATTAGTTTTACCTTATCCACAGTATCTTGAATCAACTCTAGACCCTCAATCATCCTCACACCCTCTTCATCCCAGTACAAAGGCGATCGACACTGTGGATCATATAAAGCCTCATATGGTGCCATCCCGATGCTGCTATGATAATGATTATTATATGCAAACTCAATCAGGGCCAAATACTGATCCCATGCTCCTCTGAACTCCAATACACAAGCCCGAAGCATATCCTCAGTAGTCTTAATCGTCCTCTCACTCTGCCCATCTGTCTGAGGATGAAAAGCTGTACTGAAATTCAACCTAGTACCCATAGCAAACTGTAACCTCTTCCAAAACCTCGAAGTAAATCTGGGATCCCGATCTGACACTATAGACAATGGAACCCCATACAGTCTCACAATCTCAGTCACATACTTCTGGGCCAACTGATCAAGAGAATTGTTCTCCCTCACTGGCAAGAAATAGGCCGATTTAGTTAACCGGTCCACTATGACCCAGATCGCATCATGCCGCCTCGGCGTCCTAGGCAACCCCGTAATAAAATCCATAGTAATTCGTTCCCATTTCCACTCTGGAATGGGCAACGAATGCAGTTTTCCCAATGGAGCCTGGTGCTTAGCCTTAACCTGCTGGCATGCCAAACATCTGGAAACATACTCTGCCACCTGCCTCTTCATGCCAGGCCACCAGAAATGTGGCTTAAGAGTGTTATACATCTTGGTAGTACCAGGATGCATAGTATAGGTGACCATATGTGCCTCCTCCAGAATCTCACGCCTCAAATCATCCACATCTGGCACATAGAGTCTCTGACCCATCCATAATGTCCCGTCTCTCAACTCAAAATCAGAAGTCAAATCAGATTTCACTCTCTCAATTAGTCTCACCATAGTAGGATCCCTGTCCTGAACTCACCTGATCCTGTCATGTAGCATCGGCCTAAGCCTCAGAGTGGCTACCAAAGCCCCCTCCTGATCTAGATTCAACTGCACATTCAGAGCTCTCAACTGAATCAAATTAGGCAATCTCCATACCTGAATCTAAGCTGCACTAATATGAGATTTCCTGCTCAGCGCATCAGCCACTACATTGGCCTTCCCTGGGTAGTACTCAATCATACAATCATAGTCCTTAAGCAGATCTATCCATCTCCTCTGTCTCAGATTCAACTCTCTCTGACTCAACAGATACCTCAAACTCTTGTGATCAGTAAAAATCTGAAATGCCTCGCCATATAAATAATGTCTCCAAATCTTCAGGGCAAACACAACTACAGCTAACTCCATATCGTGCACTGGATAATTTACCTTGTGAGACCTTAATTGTCTCGAGGCATAAGCAATCACTCTACCATTCTACATCAAAACACATCCCAGTCCCTGATGCGAAGCATCGCTATACACCTCATAACCTCCAGTCCCAGATGGAATACCTAACACCGATGCAGTAGTCAACCTATATTTCAGCTCCTCAAAGCTCTCCTGGCACTTCTCAGTCCATCTAAAAGGTACATTCTTCCTTAGAAGTTTTGTCAGAGGGGCTGAGATCAGTGAAAACCCCTCGAAAAACCTTCGATAATAACCAGCCAATCCTAGGAAACTCCGAATCTCAGACACATTCCTAAGAGCCTCCCAATTCAACACTGCCTCAATCTTGTGAGGATCCAACTGAATACCCTCACCAGTCACTATATGCCCCAGAAATACTACTTCATCCAGCCAAAATTCACATTTATTGAATTTGGCATAAAGCTGATTTTCCCTCATGACCTGTAAAATAGTCCTCAAATGCTCAGCGTGCTCCTGTCTACTCCTTGAATATACCAATATGTCATCAATGAATACAATCACAAACTGATCCAGGTAGGGCTGAAAGACCTTATTCATGAAGGCCATAAAAGCTACCGGGGCATTAGTCAACCCAAACGGCATCACTAGAAACTCAAAATGCCCATACCTGCTCCTGAAAGCACTCTTAGGCACATCAGCCTCTGCTATCTTCAGCTGATAATACCCAGATCTCAGATCCCAGTTAGTGAACACCTGAGCCCCCTGCAACTGATCAAACAAATCATCTATCCTAGGAAGTGGATACTTGTTCTTCACTGTCACCCGATTCAGCTGCTTGTAGTCGATACACAGTCTCAGAGTCCCATCTTTCTTCTTCAAAAACATTACTGGTGCTCCCCAAGGAGAGACACTGGGCCTGATAAATTCTTTCTCTAATAGCTTCTGCAGCTGAACCTTCAGCTCCCTCAGTTCCATAGGTGCCATCCAATATGGAGGTATAGATATAGGAGCGGTACCTGGAATGAGGTCAATGGTGAACTCCATCTCCCGATCTGACGGTAAACCTGGTAACTCATCGAGGAACACATCCGGGAATTCCCTAATCACGGGAATATCCTGCTGGCTCTACCCGACTCTAGTATCAATAACGTGGGCCAGATAGGCCTCACATCCTCCCTACATCAACCTCAGGGCACTCAGAAAATAAATCATACAGGCTGGCACTGCCTGACTAACTCCTCGAAATACTACTCTAGGCTGACCAGGAGACTCCAATACGACCTCCTTGGTATAGCATTCCATGATGACCCTATGTGCAATAAGCCAGTCCATTCCCAAAATCACATCAATCTCTCTCAGAGGCAATACAATAAGATTTGCACTCAATACTGCTCGATCAATCTGAATCGAACACCCCTTGCAGACCTCTCCTAATGCAGTAGTACTACCTAGAGGTGTACTCACCTCTAGCCCATACTGTAATCTCTCTCTATCTCCATGCAGTCTACATGCCAAATGCGGTGCAACAAACGAATGTGTGGATCCAGGATCCAACAATATATAAGCCTAAAAATCGGAAATCAGAAGCGTACTAGCTACCACATCTGGGGAATCCTGAGCCTCCTGCCGAGTCATGGCATAGACTCTAGCCTGGGACTGCGGTCGACTGCTCAGTCCCTCTGTCCTCACCATGGATCCCTCAGCTCTGCCACGGCCTCTACCTCAGACTCTCAGTCCAGATCCACCTCCTCGACTCTGCTGCACTGTGGTGTTGCTGCTAGATCTCCCAGTCATAGTGGACTGAGCTCCCACAGTAGAGGGACAATCCCTGATCTGATGCTCCATGGAGCCGCACCT
>JANTNU010000008.1:19968978-19983056 GCA_024752395.1 Erythroxylum havanense
CAAATAACTCATCTTAACCCTAAATCATCATTCCTACTTCATTTCTAAACTCATTCCAACCCAAAATCATTCACAAATACAACATAATCATTAACCCTAAAACCAAACATATACTTTTACCCATTCTACAACTTCTCACACATAATTCTCTCTTGACTAACATCAAAGCATGTTTCATTTATCTAATCAAGAGGAATGATGCTTATACTTATTTGTTGATGCTTCACATTCTTCAAAATCTTCAAAAGTCTCCAAACCCTAGCTTTCCTCTTCTTCTCTTCTTTTCCACGATTTCTTCTTCAATTTCCAAAAAAGACAACCATTTCTTCTTCTTTTTATACCCTTAATAAGTGTGAAATGCCCAACTTGCCCTTCCATTAAACCTTATAACCTTATATGCTTAAGTGACTTGCCTAAAATACCCTTATGCATTCTTACCACTTTTAATACAAGCAAACCATATAATAAATTCTACTAACATTTACATAACAAGTAACTCTAAAACTTTATCCACCAAACCTCATAATTTATTTAAATCATGCTTTATTTAACAAGAAAAAATTAGGGAGCCAACATTAATCATATCAACATATCTCAAAAAAGATGGATAAACAAAAAAATCCACAACACAAGATCCATACCTCAAAGAAGACTTGAAAGTAGGTGATAAAAACAATACAAACTAAAAACAAAGAATGCACTTACATGAAGGAAATAACAAAATCAACTAAAAGGGCGTCGTGAACTGCCAACCATCACAGCCACAAATTGAAGGAAGCCACTCATGTAGATTTTCAAAAATTACCCACATGTATATTACACATACAACAAACACCAGGACCTCACCTAAATTTGGAGAAGAGAAAGTTAAAAGCGAAAACTTGAAGAGTTGGAAGTGGAGGCGGTAGCAGGAATGAAAAAAAAGGTTAGAGAATCCAAACACCACATGCTTTCGTCAAGGGCAGCGACGGAAGGAAATATCGTGAGGCTTGTGGAGAAGAGGAAAAGAGAAGGAAAAGAAGAGAAAGCTAGATCTTTCAAAAAAAAATTCAAACTTGAGCTTAATGTTCATAATGTTAACTCCACCCATTAAATCTACCCATAAAGGATATAAATCAAACGAAGGAAAGCATAATACTAAAAAAAGAAACATATTCACGTGGATCTCAAACTTAAAAAGAAGGTCTAAACAGGAAAAAAAAAAAACATAAATCATAATGATAAAACTAAGAGAAGAATGAGTAAAAGGTTGTGGTTGTTACAGGAGAAGATGAAGAAGCCCAAAAATGGTGTCGTTTTATTGCCATTGCAACCTGAGTCTGCCGGTAACGTCTGTCTGCTTCATAATTCTAAAATCATTTATTAGACCTAAAGTAAAGAAGCAAGACTAACCTGTAAATGTGAAAGCCAAGCAAGAAAGGATGAAGACAAGCAAAATAGTAAAAGAAGCACGCTTGGTAATGGAATCGGAGGCTGATGGTAAGACCAACTTGATCTAGAGTAAGTGTTAGTGTCTGATTATTACAATGGAATTAAGACCAACTTGCAATGAGACGAATAACTAGACAACTCTCGTCGTAGTCTATCCTATATTCATGTCTAGAAATAGAATATTTGGCATAATTTTCGGAAAGAGTTACGGCATTGACTCAAATCCTGACAATTCGATAATCTGACCACATTCTTTTTCTTTTTGTTGCTAGTTTTTAAGCCTTCTTTTCTATATGTTTTCAGTGTTAGAATTGGGTGATCATGAGTGCGTATCGTATAGTTGTTGTCTCAATCACATCCGAGTAGCTAATAATTGTTGAAAATGAAACTTCACGTGCATGCACCGGAGTAAAATCCGGATAATGAAGATCGTTATTAAAAGCTACAATTTTTTTTTTATGCTTGATGGTAATCTTATATTAGGGACGTTTTTCAATATTAAAATTTCACACTATGGATTGCAAATTTTCTACTCTTCAACAAACAAAAGGAAAATAGATATTCTTGTTACTTCTTCTGAATGATTTATGGATTTTAGTCCCGAGTATAAAGAGGTGGCGTAAGAGATAGACAACTATTTAACATTAATCACGCTGCAAAGGTTCTGAATTGGCCCTTGTAATATACTAGAAAACAGTACATGGAAATTTAATAAAATAGAAGAGACAAACGATAGCTCTATGACTTGGCGCTTTGCAGTAATTTATTTGTCTCAATTTCACATCCACCAACATTATGTGAATAGGATGCTTCACTTAGTCTGGCTGCAACCTCCCCTGTTGAATAAAATGTTGATGTCATGTACTTCTCAAATGTTTTTAGTAAACTGTCATAAAGCAAATTACAGAAACCAAGCAATAATAATTTCAGCAAGTTGTAATCAAACCACTGATTTATTGCGTAAAGAAAAACAACAAAAGATGACAGTTTTTTAGGAAATGTAATTTTGGTTCGGTAAAGTGAAATATAACACACGTTTCTCTTCACAATCTGCATGTCATGTGTTGTTTCCGGAGGAACCCAAATTTAAAGCAACGAGTAGCTCCTTTTCTGATTTGATATCATTGAATTTACAACATTAAGGTATCATCATTCCACTGTGATTCCTTTTGCAGACTCCAGAGACAGGCATTTGAGAATATACTTGCATAATGCTCACTTCTTTATCGTAGGTGGAGCATAAGATACACCACTGGGCTCTGAAGAAGCCCCTCGCAAAAGCCGAAAGTCATTCTTGGCTTTATGACTATTTGTTAAGTCGACTTAACCGAATTAACACCAATTACAAACGCACATACACAGAAAATCATTGAGGGTTCAAGGAACTATAAACATACACAATATCTTCGACCAGCAACCTGGCATGGCTTCCGTGATTTGGTTTTGGACAGAAATATTCATTAACCATCTACATGGAACCACATTTCCACATTTGAAGCCTGGCCATTTCTGACGGCATTTTCTTTTTGATTGTAAAGTTTTAATTTATTAAGATTTCCAGAAGCTGACAAGAAGTTTTACAACACCTGTGCATAATCAAAGAGATCAATCAGTGCGGAATTCTAAATATACAGATAACTATATCAGAAGCAACTAAAAACTTTAGAAAGAAGTTGTTACTCAGCTCGAATAAGTACACCATATGGCCATAGAGGTTATAAAAGATACCTGAATCAGTATTGAGACTAGAACACCATGAAGTTACATGCCTGCTTTAACAGCATGAAGCTTCTTCTGTCTCTTGAACCCATTCAAACTATTCAAATGAAACCCATTTGTCAAAGGTATTCCCTCCACAGATTTCAAGTCTTCTCCCTTAATCATGAATTCATTGTCCTCATCTGGTATGCTGAAATCAGCAGGATTCCTGTTCAGACTGCAGGTTTGAGTCACAGTACTGCTTTTATTGGACCGAGCAATACCACTATTATTCAATGGGTGTATCTTGTGCTTTGTTGAATTGCCAGATGCTTGCATCTGCGTAGGAAATGCACTAGACTCCGATGTACCAAAAAAAACTGTTTGAAGGCTATGAGCTGGAACAGATCCACAGTTGCCAAAACTACCACTTGGTACAGATTTTCTTGATCTTCCTTTACTCTGAGAAAGAAAGTCAGCTTTTCTCTTATGTTTTTCTTGAGAAAGATGAGAAATATATTCATTATCCGTCTTGAAGCTCTTATCGTGTTGAGGTGAAGCAGAAGATGCACCAACTGTAATTGACATTGCGGGAACCTGACCATGGGCACAATCTGCAAATTGGTTTCTACCGTGGTAATTATATGGAATATATTTTATGGCATTAGGAGGTTTATAAACACCAGGTTCCTGCCCAGGAAACTGTTTAGGGCTAGGGTCAGATTTTATGGTAGGTCTCTTCAACAATTCTGAGGATACATCCTTATCAATCTGAGCACTGGATCGTGCTCCTGCATCCACAAGGCTGAGCAAATGCATAGCAGGTATGGTTTCATTAGGATACAGGTCCAGTGAACCTACCAGCTTTTCATTTATCTCAATCTTACCATGCTTGCGAGGAAATAGGTAATCTGAATGAGTTCTCCTAAGAGTTTCAGAATCAATATTTTGCATTTGCTTTCCAATGTTGGTAGAACTTTGAAGAAACTTTGGTTCAGGAGGCCAATTTGTTTTTTGCTGATACATGCTGCCAGGCCCATTGGTACAAGGGAGCATAGTCAAATTTGCTGATGGACCTCCAGACCTAGGAGGGATTCTATAAACAAAGGGTAAGTGATTTGGCAACATGGATTGCCAAAGAGGATTTGCTTCTTCATTCTGATCTGGATTCCATTGGCAGGTAACACATGGTCTTGAGCCATGCAAAATGGTATGAGAAAACCTCTTTGTATTGACATTCCCAATCGATGCAGAATTTGGGCCATCAGATTGCCTTTGGGAACTTGAAACACAATTTTGGTCCACATTCGATGGATTCTCTTCATGATCTACCACCTGACCTGCAAGCAACCGAGCTTGTTCCAGTTGGTTCATATTCAGTAGGTTTCTATCAGCTTGAGAAAAATAATCAATTGACTTTAGTTTCGTCAATCCCGGACGTTCCTCCCTCTTGATCGTTCGGTTTTTTTCATTCTTAGCCCTGGGATTTCCTTTAAGAGCTTCTTGAGGAAAGAGACTCGTCCCTCCTTTCCCATATGCCTTACTGAAATCAATTGTCTGACCACAGATGGGGTAATCAGATGTTGCTAACTGGCTGTTCTGGTATTCGGGATCAGGAAGACACCTCTCATACTGATTCTTTGCCATGAGCTCAACAATATCCATTGGAATGTCATCTAGAGCTCCCTGTTCAGGTACCTTATCAAACCTTTGGATATTTAAATGGTCCTGATTTTCTGTTGTCTTTTTGCTGTTGTTTGGAGTTAAATAATCCTGGAAATTTAATGTTGATCAATTAGATACAAACAAGGCATGCTGACGTGCCTACTAAAGAATTATATTGAAACCTACTGACGAAAGTTTTCCAACATGAGCAATCTGCAACTAGGACAAATGCATAATTGACTCTGTTGTTTTAATCAAAAAGTAATCCAACTTACACCAGCCAAGCCAGTGTAAGAACTGACAATGAGAAAGCAATGGAAAAATAAGCAGATGATGATTTAAAAGGGGAGAGAGATGTAGATATGACAACATGCAATCAAAATGTCATATAAAATCCATCTACCTCATTCAACTACCATGATGCATCCACACATGAATTATGTATCATATACCACAATTTAACTTAGCCACTGTTAAGAAGAAATGTAGAGCTATATAGTTATACCTTTTGTTGCATAAGAGAACAAGCCCCAATCTCAATCTGAGAGGAGAGGTTCTGCTTCTGATTCAGGAAGGGTATTATGAAGTTAGGGTTGTTACCACTCAAGGAAACATCTAGTCCTTTCCTGATAGATGCATTTGGTGCAGACAGAGAAGTCAAGCCAAAATTTTGACAATATTTGGTTTCTGCAGCCTTCCTCGTAAGCTGATCCTCAGAAATGCCCTCATGCCAAACAAAAAAGGGATTATTTCTGTTATCTGCATGTGTAATATACTTTCTGCCATGTCCTTCTGTAGGAATGTAGCTGTTAAGAGAAAGTTCCAGTCCTCTTTCCTGAGATATGTCTTCAGCAGGACAAAATGGAACACCAAAGGCCGCAGAGTGTATGATTCCTGTATCTTTTTTTCTCACAATACCTTCTCTGAAAATCCCACCAGTCCCGGCAGAAGTATTCTGATTATCAATTTTTGGCATCTTTCCTTTCTTCTTAGTTGAAAAACTAGGTTTTCTCTCCATTCTTTGTGCAGGCAAAGGGAAAAGATTCATTTCTCTGGCTGGCAATGCATCATTTGCCAGTTTTGACGAAGCAACATCAACAGCAGTACAGTTAGAATCATCCCCTAGTTCCTCTGCAGTTTCATTTGGCACATGATCATCTGATACTGGTAAGGATATTTTTTTTTCACTGAATTTCAACTTTTGATTTTTCCTTTTACCTAAACTAGGACCCTTGTCAAGTCTTTGTTTGGTCATATGACGTTTCAAATCATTTTGCAGTCCAGTTATGGCACAAACACCTGCCTGTAATTCAGACCCAACTACTTCTGAATCTCCTTTTAAAGTCCTAACTTCCCTTGCAACTCTGTTGGGAGAGCTTGTCTCCCTTGTCACTGCAGGTTTCCAGTCTTCATCCTGATAAATTTTCCTTTTTCTGGTCTGGTCCAAAACACTTTTGGCTTGTCCTTGGATGGTCTGCTGACCTTGGGTGACAGCAAAATCGTTAACTTTTGTAGATGCATCAGAGATGACATTAAGTGCATCATTAGACAGATAATCTTTAGTAGATCTAATGGTATCATTGTCTCCATCCTCATTTTCAGTTAATAATTCAGTTAACAAGCGGACTTTTCTTGCTTTTCTACGAGGCAAACTGCTTGAATCCTCATGATGGAGATCTTTCAGATTGTTGCCAACCAGGATCTCAGCACTTTCAGATGAAGCATCATCATGCTCTTCTGATTGCAAAGAGGAACTTCGACCTGCACAATCCATGTTACTGAGTGGCTCCTTACTGTTTCCATCATCCCTAGGTTTCTCAAAATTTTTAGCAGAACTTATAGCCACATAACCAAGGCCCCCATCAGACTCAGAATCAGCAACATCATGATGATGATAGAATGGTTTAGACAGACTGATTGATCCATCATATTTCCTCATGAAAGCAACTGTTTTAAGAAATCAGAACATCTACAATTAAGTAGGGAAGAAGCACCGTAGTTTATTAATACAAGTATAGCTTCAGGCCCATGGAGTTAAAAGGGTTACCGACTCTGATTGCATGATATGAATTAAAAGTTACCTAAGTCATCTGCATGACAATTTTTATCCATCATGCTGGAAGCAGCTTCTGCACCATAATCATGTCTATGAATTTCTTGATTCAAATTTATTTCTAGTTGCACATTGTCCCCTGGAAAAACGAATGTTTAATTAACCAAATACTTTAATATGTGGAGTATAATACTGCACCTTTGCTCGGATTGAATACGTACCCAATATGGGACTATTTGGAAGTTGAAGTTCCTTTTTTTTCTCCATAATGCATGCTGAAGGTTGATTCTTGATTGTGTTGGATAAATTATCAGAACTACTACCATCAACTTTTTTCCCTTCATCACCGATATTGTCTATCTTAGAAACATGATGAGATAAGCACATTGCAACATCAGCAGCAACCGGCACATTCGAACATATATTATCTACATTGAAGCTGTTGTGACAAGATTTGAGCACCTCACAGTCATTTGCAGTTCCTTCAGCATCAACCTCCCCCAGACAGTCATGGCAACGCCAAAATCTGAACTTTGGGACATATAAGGGAGGAAGTAAGCTCTTTTGCTCCTCAGACTTGTTATTGTCTTCATCAGAACCAAATGGCCAACATAGCTTCCAGTCTTTTTTGCGAATTTGAGTTACATATCCACTGCATGCAAAATGAAAAAAAAAAAAAAAAACTTTAGAAGGCTAACTTTCAAGAAGTTGAAGTTAATTACCATCTAGAAAAAGAAAAGGTCCTTGACGGAGTTAATTTTTGTAGCAATATCCCCAATGTTAAGTTTCAGTATTATACATAGTCATTTGTTGTGACTCAGTTATTCAATATTAGAAATTTGCGTATATGTTGGGTTTAAATTAGTAAGAGGTACCTATCATTGCTGAGGACGAAGGATAGAGAGGGTGGGTCATCTTTATCATCAACACTTACTGATTAGAACTTAGATACATAATGAAAGAATAGCACTTCTCCATGTCAGATGTAAGATTAGACAGATCACACAAAGAAGTATGAAGCTAGAAAATCAGACCATTTGTGAGCACAAGTCACAACTATGAACAAGATGGTCAAGGCTCAGTTAAATACATAAATAAACACAAAGATTAAATTTCTTACACTATCCACTACCTCCTAACCATGTCTCTCACACGGTCATATACATCATTGCTGCTAAAATGTAAAATTAAATCAGATCAAGGCTTACCGTAAAGAAAAATGCTGACAATTTGTTGCGTCATTCCTCTCATTTGATTTGATGAGATTTATAGATATAGAGTCAATCAAAAGGGGTGATTCAATGGATTTGGAGGCAGTAATGCTCTTGCTACTACGCCATTTCTCCCCAACCACCATGCTCATATCCATGCTATCACTAATGCCAACAATGCTAAAACCATGTTAATTAAGTGCATACAAGCTTATCTTAAATGAAATCATGATGATATATTAAGCCGCCCAATAGAGTTTTGAATAATAAAAAAGGGCTTGCATAGTGCTTTGTTCAAGTAAGGTGTAGTGCTAGGCCAGCCAAGTAGACAGCAAATGTTAAAGGAATTTTGGAACATCATTCACAAGAAAGCACATGCATTAAAGGTAAGACAAAGAATTCAAGCAACCAATACCACAATGTTAAAATGACGAATGCCAATGTGCATAAAACTGAATCATAAGTTATAAACGCATTATGTCATTAATATTGATAAATAACATGATTGTGAAACATTCACCAAGCAAAGCATTTACATCAAACAACCATGCTAGGGTTTGTTTCCAATTAGAAGTACAACGAGCTTGAAAAACTATTATTTCTCACCAATAATCTCTTAAAGTGGCATGAATGTTAAAGAACTGCCATATATGCAGATTTAACACATAAAATAACAATAAGCAGAAGATAAATGCAAAATGAGGAAAGGGAATACTTAGAAACCCTAGGCTTCCACAGTAACAAACATAAGCCTGCAGGCAACAATTCATGATTCTCATGAAATACGATTAAAGATATCGAGAAATTCATTAATCGGAATGGCAAGCTAATTGAGGAAATAAAGCCAGTAAGACAAAGTATTGACTAGGGTTACTTAAAACTGACAGCGCTACACATAAGAAGGGAAGCTGTTAATCTCTCGATAATAACAGCAGCAAGCACAAAACCCACTTCAAAATGACCTCCAAAAACTCCAGATAATCGTGAAGGTTTCTCCATCAAAGAAACTTTTAGGGTTTCCTTGCCCCAAAGCCATGAATTGACGTCAATCACTGAATAGTCAACGTAGCTAATCACTACAGCCGAAAATTCAATACAGCAAATGAAATTTGACATAAATATGAAGATTCTTACCTTAAGTAAAATCCAGATCGGAGAATACAAAGAAATGAGCAAAGTTGACGTACCAAAAACAGTGAAATGACCTAAAAACCTTGGATAAACGAGCTGGAAACTGAGCTAAACACAAACAATCCGGCACCAAACCAACCACAGACGGAAATACCACCCAAATCAATAATTAAGAGAAGAAACAACACCTTAAGTCACTTGCACATCAAAAGGAGCGATCTTACGCGTGCAAGATCTAATTCTTCACGGCCAACCCAAAAAGTGGTATCATCAGAAACAGCGTTTGGAAGGCAAAGAGAAGCAGCAAGCAATCAGCAGAGATTTAGAGCTGGTTGGGTGGAATTCGAGTGCGAAGTCTGGAGAAACCCTAGAGAGGTTTTCGATTCTTGAGGAGGGAGAGGGAGAGAGAGGGAGAGGGAGAGAGAGGGAGAGTTTTTATCTTATGTCCTTGAAAGAAGGTCCTTTGTTTGTACTAATATCTTACAAATATGATATGCCCCCCCATGCCATGTCATAACCCTCAGGCATTTACGACCATCCACCATTTTATATGTTTATACGTGAGAGAGAGAAAGTGCGGGAAAGAGAAAGGGAGCCAACGGTAGGGGTCCCACGTGGCAGGGAGGTGCGCTTCTTATCACTATCCATTATGTGCTTTTCTTTTTCATAATACACAATAAAACCCTAGTTTCCAACTTTCATGGCTAAATGAGTAAAGTTACCATTTTCACTTTTACCCCCCACCCAACGCGTTGTTTTCACGCCATTTTGGTGTGTCGTAGTCAGGCCTTTTTGTGGCATGAAAGATGCCATTTCCACTTAAGTGGCTTGTGATTGGTGAGTGCGGTACACGGGTATACTTTGAGAGTGGCTGACACTCGAAACAAGTTGAAACCCTAAGGCTTTTTATTTCTTTTTTATCTTTTAAATTGGTAGGTATTAGGTAATGAATACTATAACCCTAGCTAGGGTCATTGGTTATTTGTTGCATAGTTATCGTCTAACCCTAACCTGGCTCTATACCTGAGGTGGGTATGGCAACATCAGACATCAGTTCTCCTAGCTTTGTGTCATTGTGTGAGAAAGAGCAAACTCTGTCAAAAATGATACAGGGCAGAACTGAGAAGAAGAAAATACACTATGAATCCACAGTAAAAACAAAAACTTGAAAAAAAAAAAAAAGAAGCATTATTTTCCAATTGGTAAGTATTCAGCAAAATGACTTATATTCACTTTATAATAAAACCATATTTGAATGCGATAGCTAGTAGACCATAAATTAAAGACATCGTTTCGTACGTACCAAAACGAAAAACATCAGAAACATACCAGTAACCTATTTTACATCACTAGCTATCTATGATTTGTCCGTAGGTACAACCAGTGCCGTATGTACAAGCACAATCTTTGTTTTGTTTCAGCTAATGAGCAATGATCACTCGTAAGGGCAAATGAAAAGTTACATCGTGATCATTTTCTTTTCTTTTTTTTGGAATTAAGTAACTATCTTACGTATACTATAAGTACGTAGTATGTAGTAGGTCAACAAATACACGTAAAATTGGTACGTACCTTATCATGGAAAACTAAAATGAAATAAACTAACATACTTCATTCGTAGTTAGCTAGCCTTCATAAGCAAGTATATGCATTATTATTTTGTTTTGCTCTTCACTCCGTCAAAATCCATCGATTAGCTGAGCCAAAGCAAAGAGGTACACTTTATGGATTTTGTAAAAGCCTGAGGACCCAGGTGTTGTATAACCAATCCTGCGGCCAGTAACATATGCAAATAAGTTATAATCAACCAAAACAAATCTTTCTTATTAAAATGCTGTACTTATATGTGAAAGTCTAGACCTACAGATATTTAGATTAAAATTACGTTTATCCAACTACTTTAATGTTTAATGAGATTAAAATGCTTAATACCATAGATAAGGTTTATGCATAGTGTTTTATGTCAAAAAAATTCAATCTTCCATACATTTGAGAGCACAGAGATTGAAGTTGAGTTAATAAATCAATGTCAATTGTCTCCTGAGATGATAAATATATGCAGATCAACACCCATGACTATGTATAATTCTTTAAATTCCAGTACAACTAGTATTGCTTAAATAAGCTGGGGTTGAATAATATTACAGACCTGTTTGATTAATTTTACAAAACCAATTAATAATTATCATAACTTACAACTTAATGTCGATCACTTAATTATACTTTTTGCTCGTTTTATCACTTCTTAGAGTATGTTTGAATCACAAGAAACATAATGAGCTTCATCTTACATGCATGCATCCATCCTCCCACTGGGAGTGAAGTGGAGAGGGTGAGTGATAATGTATGTAAATGTATGTTAGCATATTTATCCTGTTGATCATCTGGGTCAGTAAAAATAAAATCCATGTAGAGTAACTGTTGGGTTTAGTTTGGTTGAAACGCGAAAGGGATACCTCACATTTCTTGACAAAGTAAAAAGGGGCCCTCGGTTCCATCACATCATCTGTCATCATGCATAAAAAACATCCGCCAGATACATCCAATTTTATTTTTTTAGGAAATGGCCAGTCCATATATGCTGTGCTCGAAAAACAGTAATCATGAACAAAGAAGATTCCTAACTGATGTTTATTAGTACTGCTAGCTTCTCGGGATGTTTCGGTACGCTAATTCTATCTGACTGGTAATAATTTAAAAGTTAACTAACGGGTAATCAAAAAGCTAGCATTACAGTAGCACTGAAGACTATATTTGGAATCAAAAGTCAGATCTTTTACTGAACACTGGCTGGTAAGGAAATCACACAGATACTCGGTGGAAATTGAACAATTTTAATTTCAGAGAAAAAAGACCAAAAAGTAAATTTCGATAAAAGTTACAATTGTTTCAAAGATTTTGATGTCGAATACTTAATCCCCACACCAAAACTTAATGCCGGGGTTGACGGTAATGTTGATAATGGCGGTGGTGGTACCAGCAGGCAGAGAGTAGCTGCTGTATTTGTGGTGTGACTGTGATGTTCAGTGAAGTAAGAAAGTCCTATTTTCAAGTTTTTCCTTTTTTTGTCCAAATAAGTCATAGTGAGAAGTTGGCTTGGCCCAATAGCCACAAGTTCACATTCCTTCCCTGTAGAATTGGATGTGGCTTTATTGGTACCTCTAAATTATATAAAGTCCTTGTTATTTCCAATCAACTCCTCAGCTCATGCCTAATTCATACAGTGCTTAATTTCATTAAATGTAAATGCAACCCATATCCGTTCCTTGTTTTAAATAAGTTCAGATCTTCTATCTAATATTATGGTATCTTATTATGTCCAATAAATCTCAGTCATTTATTTATGTAGGTCTCACATAAATCCTGCGTGGATCCTACAAAATAAATGATTGAGATTTTATGAGACAGTTTAAGACAGAGTAATATTAGATAGATAATCTTTTCTCATTTAAACACACCTAAGTTTCAATACATGCTGGCTGTACTGCCAACTGAGACAGTACAAGAAGGAAGATGCCCCCTTTCTAACAGCAATTTAATGAAGGGCTTCTCCAGATATTAGGCTAAGTATTTTGAAATAACGTATTCCAGGTGGACTAGAAGCTCTTCATTTTTAACCCAGACAGTACACTGCATTTCTGTAACATTCTTTAAACTTTGAATTATTGGGATTTCGATGACAGAAGAATGATGGCCAATGGCATAAGCCTGCGTTCTAAAACCCTACCAAGTTTTATCACTTGATTAGTATTTTGCAGTCAATTATTTTCCGGCAGTCAATACTAAATTATTAATGTATGCTGAAAATATATCTTGTCGATAAATTAATAATTTCAGCATATGTCCTCTTTTCATAAGTTTAATTACTTGATCCAACTTATTCAAAGTATATTTATTCAATTGACCTACAATACTTGTATTGAGTATGCTTGTGTTCCGCTCACATTTATATGAAACGTTTTAGTCGGATTGTTAAACTTAAAAGAGTTATCCGTTGTCTAAACAACTGAAATGAAAACAAAAAAAAAAGGAAAATAATGAGTCGCAGAAGCCGAAAAAGAATCTGAGGTTTATATATTTCCAGGTTCCTGATTATGGTGGTAAGGGAAAAGGGAAAGGAGGAAAGAAAGAGTTGAAAGAGAAAATACTTGTTTTGGCATACAAACCCCACAAAAATCATGTGCACGTAGCAGTGTTGGTTACCAGAAAGCCTGCAAGCAGAACATTTGACTAGCTACTGCTTTCCCCATTCCGCACCAGGCACAGAACCCCCCTCTCTCTCTCTCTCTCTCTCTCTCTGTTTTCTTTCTTTTTTTTTCAATATTGGAATGCCCACTACTCTCCTTCATCTCATGTCAAAGATTACCATAGTTACCATTCCATAATGGCTCGAGCAACAAAGCAAGAGGTATATCATAATGAATACAAGTTTATTCATTCTGAGAGAAAAGAAAAAAAAAGAAGAAGAAAAGAAGAACGAAAGAAAGAATTAGCTAAGTGCATGGCATCACTTGACATCTTCCAGGTAATGTACATGTAGCTAATAAATGGTTGTCTCTGCAGGTGTATATTGTTGCTTTTTCTTTGGCTAATTAATTAAACTTTGTCCCTTTTTCCTTCCAAGGCGTCTATGGAATTTCTGACGTCACGTCTCAGAAGTGACCTTACATTATTACCCAAGTTGCTGGACTTTTATTTTTAATACACGTACTCCCTGTCCCAATTCCCACGTTCCCATCCTTTTGCTCTCTCTAATTTCTAATGATGTGCCCCATCAAACTTCTTTTCTGTTTATTTCAATGTTTTAAAAATCGGACCGGACATCGAACCGGTCGAAGGAAAGGTTTAAGGTTTAGAGGTTCAACCGGTAGTGAACCGCTATCAAACCG
>JANTNU010000008.1:19985266-20007207 GCA_024752395.1 Erythroxylum havanense
TTGATTGTAATAAGTGCCCAGCTGATACATAATTAGCTGCATTATCTGTTACAAAATGCACAACATTCTTTGGTCCATGGATAATACAACTGAATCCAAGCCTAAATATGGTAAAGTCTTTTTTTTTCCCGGAAGTTTTTGTTGCTAGCAAAATCTATTATTCGGTTCCGATCTTGCTTGTTACATAGGGTATTGCATAAGGCCTAGAATTTGAACATGTCAAGATTGATACTAACGCTGCATTTGGTTATTGTCTTCGGTATTTAGAGATGGAACAGAATAGGACGGAACGGAATAGAAATTAGAGACAGTGAGGCGTTTAATTGTGGTGTATAAAATAAAAAATTCTGTCTCCATCTCAATGACAAAATATGTTTGATTGCATTGGACAGAACGAAAAAATGATGATAAAGAATTTCTAGGTTACACAAGGAGCAGCTTGTTGAATCTATCATTGTATCCTTGATTTTATCTTTGGTTTTCAGTATTTATTTTGCGGCTAACCCCAAAATTTTCTATGAAGTTGACATATAAAAGAGTTTTACAAAGTTGTTGCTTTTCAATTTAGCTTTTCACTTGAAAAATATTTCGATTGGATAACTATAAAAAAAAGTTACTTTCGTATAAGTAATGTCTTGAAAAATAATCACTTAAAAGCTATTGAAGCACAAATTTCAAAATATGTTGTTAAAAATTAATATAATGCAATAGTTTTTAAAGGGTTGTCTTTAATAATATTAAAATCAACAAAAAAATAATAATTTGATACTATATATACAGTATAAAAGAAAGGCAATAATATTTTATATAATTATAAAAATATTATATTATATCATTAAAGCGGAAAACTAATTAACATCCACAGATATGTTTTAAAAAAAGACAACATAAGCGAAATGAGAGCCTCAATAATAATGTACAGGCAACAACCTTCCAAATCGATGAACCTACAACCTAACTCCAGATTACCACCATCTCTAGTTTCCCCACAATTCCGATGCCACACATTTTAGTAGTCAGCCGTCATCCATAGGTGCCAATCACTCCGTCGATAAAGCCCACCAAGGCATGGCAGTGCGAATCGTGAATGCGAATCTCTCTTCCTACATCAATAAATAAATTTTATTTAATAAAAAATAGTAAAAAAACGACAAAACGTTTGGAGAATACTCTCCTACTTCAAGAGTGGCGAAACGACGTGTTATGAGACACAGTTATGGCAAATTAATATTGTCGTATTGTAAAAGGGGTAAAATACTCGCCCCATCTGCGTATCCAGTCTTCACTTCTTTCCCAATTAGGGCTTGGAGGAACAAGGACATTTCAGCGACGATTGTCTTCTCAGCTCGTAACCTTTTAGCCAAAGGTGAGAAATTTCAGTATGGGTGCATCTCTTCTTCCTAAGTCTTCCTTTAATCGTTGTATTTCTCGAAATTGCATAAAACTAGTAATGCAAACGGTTAATAAGCAAATGTCTTCAACTTTCGTGTTCGAATTCCCTGGCTGTGATCTGATGGATTACACATCTTTCCTATTCATCTCTCCAACATTTTCTGTTTATGTTGAATTCCAGGTACGAATGTCTATTTCTCCAGTCAACTAATCTTCCAAATTCTAAGAGTAAAGCTTGATATTTGGTTTTTGATACTGAATAAGGAAATATGCTTTCTAATTTTACAATACACTTCTTTGTCACAATACACTTCTTTGTCCTTCCCTGTTGAAAGTGAGGTTTCTTAAATGAAGCCATCCCGAGATTGAATTCCAGTTCAGTTTCGTAACCTGGGTAGATGTGCTTCTTGTGTTTGATTGAGCCTTTCGAAATTCTTTTCCAACATACAGTTGATGAATCAGTGCTAGATTTCTATCGGTTTTCTGGGATAAGAAATCCCTAGATCTCTAAGTGCCTCATCTAGATTGCCTAGCAGATCACAATGCGAGCACTGTTCTAAGCCTATTTATTATTCAATATGTACTGAATAAGCTAGATGTTTTTGACATTGCTTGATTATCTTATGCAATGCATATTAACAAACTCTATGTGTGTGTTAATTGTTGGAGAATTGTGTTGTGCTCACTCACATAATCTACCATATTTTTTCGCATGATGGAATGAGACTGCATTTCTTTCCAGAAACCATTCAGCAGTGTCCTTGAGTTTCCATATGTCAATTCCTGGTAAGCTTTCATAAAGTTGATCTACCTTTTTTTCAGAGCAAGCTTTCATTCCTTTGACAATCTTCAAACCTGCATATTTGACTACCTGAGATCCAAAACCTTAGTTCTTCTCATGGATTCTAACCATATATTATTATATTGCTGAAAATTTACAAATTAGTGATTTTGTTTGCTCATTTATCAAGGGATGTTCTTATTCGACATTGACGCAATAGCTTAGATTTGCAAACTTAGCGCAGTTTTCAGGGAATTTTAGTTTCTTACTGCTGCCATTGTCTACCAAAAATGTACTTTATTATGGTTCTTGATGTCATTTCTTTTCGGTACTTGTTACAGAAATATGATTGGGTAAGAAATTTTGATTTTCTTCTTGCTTCTTCAGTCCATTTATCATGTTTATGTTTATCCTTTTTCTCAAATTCATTCTCCTGGCCAATCATGGTGATGGCAACTTTAATTGCAATAGTTGCCAGTCAAGTTGCAGTCTCAGCCACATTTCTAGTTGTCAAACAATGCTGTACATTAGGATGTTTTCCAAGCATCAAAATTGTCCGCAAATCAAATTGGAGTAATCTCTAGATATTTATCCCTGAAATAATTTGGATCCTTATGATTCTTTGTTTGCTGTTTACAGTAGGTTCTCAAGACACTAATCATATAGGAAATGCTTACGGTTAGTCTTTTCTACTTCTACACATATTTAGTAACGCGAAGTCTTTCCATAATTGGTGAAAACGAATTATGATTGTAATATTAAAATCTGATAATACATGGGAAGCTTAATTTGGTTGATCAGGACATCTTGAGTCCAATGTTGAAATTTTGGAGGCTGTTGTTTAATGCATTAATGACTTCTGGGTCTGCAGTGATAAGCCCCTAGGTATAAGTTTAAAGGTAGGCATGCGATAGACGGGTACTGAAGAAAATGAACTAACCTTCCATTTCCCTTACCATGACTTTGATTAATTGGGTTATTAATAAATAATTTCTTTCCAAAATTGCTAAATGAACACATCAGTGTTGGAATCAACAAAATTCTATTGGAAGATAAATTTAAAAGAAAAAAACTAGAGTTTTTTTTAAAGTTTTATTTACTCGTGCACTTTTCTGCTACATGAATTGATGTTTAGGAATACGATCTCATCTGTATTCTCGCAAAAAGCTCATATTTATCCCTCTAAAAGACTTTGAATATTAGTCCGATGGCCCAATGAAAAGTATGGGGTGTGATGATTTCATTGGGAGCTCTGGTTTAGCATTTATTATTGTTGCCGTTGACTAAGTACTGTTTATGATGTAGGTTAAGATATATGAATAACTTAGATCACATTTCTTTCATTTTCTAGATTAGAAAAACTAATTCTACAAAGTAGATTTCAGCTATTGCCTGTATTATCATGATGTTTATGGTTATCAACTTTGTATGGCATAAGAGTCTGCGGCTACCGCTTTGTTACTTTTTAAACATGCTACAAAAATTTTAAATCATAATTCATTTAGTCCATATAAATATGCAAAAATATGGATATGTAAAACTCTCCCGCATTTAGCGCATTGCATATTCTTAAGAAATTGATAACCATAAACCCTAACTGAAACAAGAATCAATTCTATTTTTGCAAGTATACCATGCCATTTAACATATAACACAAACCTTTAATCTTGTAGCTGTCCTTAATAGAGGAGTTATAAACATTAATTTTTATTCATTAGTTAGCTTAATTAACAAATAATAATGTAAGACATACACGTTAAAGTCTCAACTGAATTGCAAAAGCTTGCGCATAATAATTTTTTAAGTAAATCACTGTACAAAAAAGATAATGCAAATACTGTTCCACCTCCTCCATCAACTTTAAACACTTCAAATTGATATGTCCTTGCAAAGTGTCACTCATTCACATAAATGTTTAAAATTTCGGTGAGTTACGCATAATCTTTATCTGATATTGAACTTACCATAGAATTGAAAATCATCTTATCTCCACTACTACGATAGATATCTATGAGAAAAAATAAAAAAGATTTTAAATTAATTTGTAATGGGGCTAGAGAGGTAATTAGGTTTGCAAAGAAAGGGAATAAGAAAAGCAAAGATATGAAAAATAAGCAGAGCAAGTAAATCATCTAAATGATTAAAAAAATCTCCACCGCCTCTTCATATCTTGTAAAAATCCTCTTCTTCCTTCATTATTTTCAAGGACAAGAATATATACCAATTAATTTTAAAAAGCTTTTTCATTACACAGTCGTAACATTTTCATATGCAATAGTTCTTTTTTTTTCAATTGACATAAAAATTTTCCTTTTCACATTGCCATTTCGTACATAGCAGTAGACAAAAGCATAATTGTAATTACAATTATTGTTACTTTTTTTTATCAAGATAACATAATTCATATTGTTAAATAAAGTGACGCTGCTACAAATATAAGACAACAAAATAAATGATGAGGCAACACAAAAGTTTCAAACTATAATAACAATGTTGAGTAGATATTACAATAATTTAAGTCTATATAAGGCAATAAAGTGATTTTTTTTTAGACATCAATTTGTAATAGCAAAAGCAACAATTTATTCTTTTGTTATCAATAACATGTTAATGTAAAAGCAACTCTTGTCATTAAGCTGGCAACATCCATATATATATATATATATATATATATATATATTAAAAGCAATATACATACATTAATGTATGTCTTAATTGTGTACATACTATCAAATGTAAACAACCAAAAAGTTGCATTTATATATGCTATATAATCCATAAGATCTTGTATCTTTAATATATTAAAAATACAAAAGCAAAAAATCACTAGGTAAAATATTCACCTATATTATCTTTCTCCATCTCATATAAAATATAAGTGAATTAATATAAATAGTAAAAAAAAACCAATATGTATTGGCAATCTAAAATTCTTCACCAAGTATCTCCTTATCACTCCTAATCATCACCTTCTTAAAAAAAAAAGTAGATTAGAATGGTAAAACTACTATGCTCATAAACAGGTTAATATATTTAAAGAATGAAATATTAACTACTTTATTGTGACCTCAATTTAATCAGGACAAGCAATATAGTGCAAAAACTAACAAAAAAATGATTTAATTCTTTTTGTTAAAAATTTCAGAAACCATGAATATAATTAATTAATCTCAATAAAAAATTAAAAGATGATGGACAACAAAAGTGAATTAAAAAAATTTGTCAGCTGATATTCTTCGTGTTGATATGTATAGTTTGGAGGAATAGAATATTCCTTTCTTGATTGACTAGGTGCAGTTAATTTACAAAGCTTGTCTATGTTAGTAGCGTTAGCTTGCCTAGGCTGAGATTGAATAAGGAAGAACATTTGTTTCATCATTTCTTCTCTATTAGCTTTATCTTATTCTAGTTGCCTAAAGCACTATATAAGGATGTGAAACTCACCAAAAAATAGCAGAAACCACAATTACAAGTGAATCAAAAGTGGGAGATCAAGAAGAATATCTAAGAATTCCATGTTTCCAGATAACGAGTAATTAGAGTTTTCTTCTTTTCCTTTAGTTCTTTAATTCTTCTTGAGGTGTAATCTAAATTCTAAGATGTTGAACATGTTCATGAAGTTCTAAATTTCATATTGGGATATATTCTAGAATTATTATGTGACTTTAATTGTTGTTTATTTGAATCATAATGAATGTTTGTGATAATTTTTTATACTTAAACTTAGCAACAAATCGAGAGAGTGAGTCAAAGTAATCAGTGTTAGATTGTGTAACGAGAGTTGGCATTTCAACAGACTTGTAATTATCAAATTATTTGAAGAGAGATTTTTTTTGAGAAATTAATGTCCTATTAGATAGCTTTAGATCTAATTGAAAATGTTAAGGAGATTTTTGTGAATCGAGAGAATGCAATTTTTGAATTTTCAAATTCAATTAGGTTTAATTGATTAGATCTTAAGAGAGAGTAATAAATACCTTAGGAAATCTAAGATCAAACACATAATTGGATTACAAGATTAAGGAAACAAAATAAGGGAAGAATAAGTCTTCAGTATTCTATTTTTAGTCAAAACCCTAAATTTTATTAGTAGCTTATTATTTATTTGATTTATTTTACTATTTGTTTTAATTTTTGTTATTTAAAATTAATTCAAATCAATTCATAAGTACCTTAAATAAATTTACTTTCAAATTGTTAACTCTTATATAATCTTTGTAGGAACGATAATCTCTTATACTACAAGATATGATCCGTATACTTGTGGAGTGTTGAGAGTTTTATTACTATATATAGAACTTGCTTAACAATATGCTCTGTCTACCACCATCAAAGAGTCTTTCGAGTACCCAAAAGCTAAGCTACCCATCTTTCCAACAGTGCTATCTTGCTTGTTTGGATGTGGTATCTTAACTTCGGGAACTCTCAGACTATCCTCCACTGATACTCCACCTCCTATGTCAGGTGGTAGTGGATATTATCACAATATGTTAATCCACTATCTCGATCCTCCTTTACTGGCTCATTGGGCTCTCCAATACGTCTATATATGTTGCCTGTGGGTCCTTGATGTCTGCGGACCATGTTTATCTGTTGCCACCATGATACCTATCTGTCGTGTCATCTGTATTCAATTAAATATGCCCATTTGTAGTGTTAGGCTGGTCATAAATTGACTAAGATTCAAAATCTACAAAAAAGAATAGAGAGAAAACTAATCAAATTAATAAAACAAAATAAAAGAAAGTAAACATAAAAATAATAAAATAATAAAATAAAACTATTAGAATAATAAAAATCGGTGATTCTAATGTTATTGTCCTCGATAATGGTGTCAAAAACTTGATTGGTTTTTCTATGCCAATATTCACTTAACCGCAAGTGCATGATATAGATGTAGCTCGCATAGGCAAGTATGGGTCGATCCTATGAAGACAGGAAGTACTTGTAATTATTTTTCTCCCATTATCTAGCCTAAAAGCTGAATTTTCAATTTTTAATTAGAAATAAATAAATAAAATAAAATAGGAAACAATAATGAACGAAGAATAGAGGAAATTACTTAAAAAACACAACATCAAAGATTAGTGTCTAGGTGATAATCCACCTAAAAATCATTAAATAATTAGCCCTTTATTATACCCTTTATTATGCAATTATTTTATTGATTATTGAAATGTGAAAATTCCTATCTTATGTTAATAATTCTCTCGAGACTACTACAACTAATCCATAGCTTGATTAACCGAAATTCTTCTAATTGAAGTTCTTATGATTGCATTATTGATTTACGAATTCTGCTATTAGGTTTGATCCTAATTAAAAAGATTTATGTCGACCTATCTTTAAGTTTGTAATCAACTTCTTTCAATTATGACATATCTATTCATACAAAAGATTTCTCAATCTTAATCATATGAAATCAAATCATGCACTAATATTTTGGATATATTAAAACACGCATAAAACTCATAATTGAATGATAATAAATTAATCAAAATAGTTGAATTAAATAAAAGAATTAAAACATATTATTATCCCAACTAGGTTTCATGACACCTAGACACTAAAAATCTTTATTTACAAATAACATAAAATGAAATAAAAAATAAATAGGAAGAAAAATGGATTAAAAAATGAGTCATAATTCTAAATCTCCCTTCCTCTTTTGTTAAATGTCCTTACAAGTTTAAAGTTTGATGTTATAATTTATTAGACCTCTTGATGAATTATTCACATTCTACACGTTCCTTGGTCAAAATCACCCCTTCTCTATTTTTTTCACGTCTAGAATCTACTAAAAAGGTCGACTCTCCCTTGTTTTCCTTTGCTCACTTCCTTTTATTGTAGTTTTTGGGACATACATAAATTATTACATAGGCATGTGAGAGATCATGTATATTGAAAAACTTTAGAATTTACGATTTTACATAGGCTTTGAGACTTCCACAGACTCAAACACGATCGTGTATTAGAGACCGTGAATATTTAAAAACTTCAAAATTTGTGATTTTACATAGACTCTGAGACTTCCATGGGCACAAACACGGTTGTATATCTCTAGTTTGCTTGAAAACTTTGTTTTATGACATGTTTTCATCTGAATTCTTCTCCTTTCAGTCTATGAAATCAATTATAACCTACAAATGCACTCGGAGAGAATTAAGCCTCAAATATACAATAAAGATATAAAATATCAAGCAAGTCAAATATGCATATATCAACTATGTATTGTGTGAAACACTCGTTATATGAAAAGGAATAAATCCATCACTGGAAAGAGCTAATATGACATTACGAGGATATCGAGCAAAATTATGATACAATGATTCAAAATCTGTCCAAGCTTGGCCATCGATAGGATGCCTTAAATTATCATCATTAGGCCCAGATAATGACATTAACAAGAAAACTGAACAAAATCAAATCAATGCATCATCCAGTTCAATAAACGTAATGCAACATGTTTGTGAAATATATAGACAATATGACCATACATCATCATAATGTTATTTAGTGAACAATGATGGATCGAAATAAGAAAATTATTTGGGTGTGGCGCAACATTCATGTAATTATCCTTTCTCAAACACTTATAATTTGGATGGAAAAATCATATAAATTTTTCTTAGACTAACAATGCAGGTGCAAATTTGAGATCACAAAGACCGCCAAGATTTCAATATAGATCAGGAAATTGAGAGTCAAAGTATGAAAGCTTTGAGTCAAAAATGGAATCCCAGTTTTTTTTAAAAATGGGTGCAATAGGTTCCATAGGCTCCAAGGATAATAGTATAGATGAAGAAAAGAAGAAGACGCAAGCAAGGACTAATTTGATGCTCAAGAATAATGTGTCTTCCATTCATAACCTAGAGGTATAGGTGAGTCAGCTTACAACCACATTGATAGTTAGAAATTCAAGTAACCTTCCCAGTGTTAGTGAATCCAACCTAAATGAATAAGTGAAAGCAATACATTTGAGGAGTCAGAAGGAGTTAGCATAACAAGTTTAGAAGGAAGCCAAATACCAGGTTAAGACAAGTCAAGATAAAGGCAAATATAAGGTAATAGAAGAAGAAACCCCCTACATTCCACCTCCACATACGTACCTAAGTTACCGTTTCCACATAGATTAATGTAGAACTCTTCAGAAACCCAATTTGCTAAATTTTTTGAAAATTTTGGGAAGCTACATTTGAGTTTTTCACTTCTAGAAGTTCTTGAACATATCCTAAGTATGTGAAATTTTTAAGGATTTACTTTCCAGTAAGTGGACATGGGACTTAAAGTAGACAGTAGCCTTAATAACTAGTTGTAGTTTGATGATCACCATTAAAATTAAAAGATCCAGGAAGTTTCACTATTCCTTACATTGTTAATGGTGTGGAATTTTCTAAATGTTTGTGTGATCTTGAAGCAAGTATTAATATTATGTCATTTTCTATTTTTAAGAAATTAAAGTTGGACGATATAAAGGTAGCCTTAATGACAATTCAGTTAGTAGATTAGTCGATAAAGAAACCATTTAGAGTTGTGGAAGATGTTTTAGTAAAGATTGATAAATTTGTTATTCCTGTTGACTTTGCAATTCTTCACAGTACAAAAGATAGGCAATGTCCACTCATTCTGAGACGTCCATTCATGAACAATGGACGGGCACTCATTGTTGTTGATGATGGGATCTTAATTATATGTATTGGTGATGAAAAGGTTGATTCATCATCAATAGGACATTGAAAAGAAAGATCGAGCAAAACATTTGTATAAAAGTTGATATGGTGAATGATTGTGTAGAGGAATAACAAAGAGCAATGATTGAGCAGAAATGTAAAATAGACGATAATGAGATAAGCTTAGAAGAAGGGGAGTTAGATGACAATCAAAGTAGGAACCCTTAGAGGGACCAGGGTCACAAACCCCACCTTCTTATGAGAGAACACCAACCATTGAGCTCAAACCACTACCAGCACATTTAAAGTACACATTTCAGGGCAAGGATCAAACAATACCAATAATTATTTTAAATCATTTGGATAAGGAATAGGAAAAGAAAGTGGTTGAGATTATAAAGAGAAGAGAATAATGAGAGCTATGGGTGTCAAATATCAGACATTCAAGGGATAAGTCCTAGCATTGTTATGCATAAAATAAATCTCAAAGATTGATGTAAGACAATGAGGGATGACGATTGAATCTAAACATGCAGGAAGTAAAAAGTCCATTCTACCCTTCCCTAATGCCTTATGTCTCATATCCTTAAGTTATCTTCCAAAAATACCCTTGAACATTCTTATTATCTTAACACTTTAATTCACTTAACTTATGTAATAAATCCTACTAACACTAACATGATAATTAACTCAAAAATAACCCATAAAGACCTCAAAATTAATTTAAATCATGCTTATTCATCAAGAAAAAAATTCGAGGGCCAGCAAGTCATGATATGTGTAATAGCTTGATACTTGAGTTGGCTAAACTTTGAGGGATTGCATGCTTTGATCTTTATGAAAATGAAGTGATATAATTGATTGGTTGTATTTTATTTTGCTTGAGGACAAGCAAGGATTTAAGTTTGGGAAAATTGATAGTTGTGCATTAGTATGTGTTTTTCTAAGTATTTGGTGTGTTTTTCTTGCATGATAGGTTAGTATTAATGTGTTTTAGAGCTTGTTTTGTGTGTTTTTGTTTATTTTGATCTTTATGGCTGTTTTTTGTTTGTTTGATATTGGTTTATGGTAGGAATTGATTAATTTGGTGTAGAAATGGAGGGTGAGCACCTTTGTGATTGAGTTAGGGACCAAGAGAAGAGAAGAGAAGTGGAGTTGCTAAAAACAAGAACCCACGAATGTGAAAAAGGACATATTTTCATCATGGGAAACCTATGGAGAAAGTTTCTATTAAGTTAACCCACGATCGTGGGAAGCATAGGTATAATTCTCATAATCGTAGGAACTAGAAGTCGAAGAGACACACGAGTTTCATGTTTTTTTTTTAAGTTTTGTGATTTTATAAGACAAAGAATCCCGAGAGCTATAGGAGGATTATGGAACTTGCTTCCTCGAGCTAAAAGATAAATTAAGAGCCTAGAGATAGGGGGAGATTCAAAGTTTCATTCCCTATTGGACAAAGAGCACCCCGTCATCCAGATTTTTCAGATTAAGTAAAGAAGAAGAGGAGCTACCCTTTTAGTCTTATTTCAATTTCTTTCTCTTCTAGCACATTATTATAGATTATTTGATTGTTGGGGATGTTAAGGATATTATGATTGGCTAAAACAATTTTAGAGTTTGTTGTTGAACTATTTGTGAACCTTTGGTTATTGATTTAATGATATACACGTTTGTGTTATTTATTATGCATAAACCTTGCAATAAATCGAGAGAGCGAGCTTGGTAATTTGTGTTAATTTTACAACGAGAGTTGAAGATTAATATAGACCTATAAATAACAAGTTATTGATTTATTAGGAAGAGATTTCAATAACTTAATACATTGCCTATAAGATAGCTTTATATCTAGTTGAATGTTTAGGAAATGCTTTATACATCGAGAGATCCCAAAGTTAATTCTAATTTATTTAACTAGTGACATTTAGTTACACCTTGAGAGAGGGTAGCTAGAATTTTTAGAAATCTTGGGCTAAGAATAAATTGAATTAGTTAATCAGAAGGGAGCAAATAGGGATAATGACAAGTGCTAATGTTTAAACTTGATTTTCTCCAAGTATTAATTTACAATTTTGGTTGGGTTGCGTTGTTCCTTGTTAGTTTTAGTTTGTCTTTATTTTACTTATCTTTTTAAATTTGATTGAAACGATTTCTTAAACAAAGAATAACCTGAATTAAGTGGTGCCTGAACACAATCCTCATAGGATTGATATTTGCTTTCAACTACACGTATGACCTGTATACTTGAGGTTTTGAGCATAAGAATAGTAGTTTGTTTTGCATCCAACAGTACACATCCTAAATCAACTAACTTTGGTCTTATCATGCAAGAGCAACACAAAAATACATCCAATTTAACCAAAAAATCCCATTTACTTATGGAATTCTTCTTTTACCATTTCCCTTCATATCACATTCATAAATCCAAGCAAACATATTAAAAATTTCCATACAAATTTCACATCTAAGTATTATGAACATGTCGAAGCGAACGAGTTATCCATTTACCCTTGTCTTTTACATTAAGTACCATTATATATCTTACTATACTTTGATCTACTTAATTCATTATGTTCACTTTTTAATACATCCTAGACATGTTATAACACTTCCAGGGTATATATTTGGGCATTATAGTTTTATGTTTTTAAATTGTTCTGGAGGCTTCAAGGGTTCTTACTAGGGTTTATCCACTTAATTTGGTTCTAAAAATAACCCCAAAATTTTAAAATTACAAAAAGAGTCGCATGCTAGAAAAGTTTAAATTTGTTAGAATTGTTCTGGAGGCTTCAAGGGTTCTTACTAGGGTTTATCCACTTAATTTGGTTCTAAAAATAACCCCAAAATTTTAAAATTACAAAAAGAGTCGCATGCTAGAAAAGTTTAAATTTGTTAGAATTGTTGTCTACACTCTTTGTCATAATCATGGCAAGACAAGTCACGATCGTGAACTGCTTCCATACTTCCAATTCTTCTCTTTTCTTCAGTTACCTATTTCCATACAGTTCAATACACATCACACACCTCTTGAAACATAAAATTAAGATCCAAATCATGCTTAAAACTACACAAACACTTAGAATATAAATAAAAACTAATAATAACATAATGCTAAGCCTATACACATGATAATTTTCTAAGAAATACTCAAAAGAACACTTAATCATCTATCAAAATATAATATAATTTACACCTATTAACATCCCCACACTTAATATTTTACTTGTCCTTAAGAAAAAATAAAAATAAAAACAAAAACAAATCAAACAATAACCCCTACATTCACGCAACAGGCACTAATGATACAATGACATCTAATTTCACGATACCAATTTTACTTTAAACAACAATTATTCAAGTTGTTCCAACATATCAACCTATGTAATTTATTGCTAACCACTTTGGATTGAATATACATACTAATCAAGATGCTAACATCATATTCATTCACCTAAAGTGCTTGTATACATACATCTTAATTAGTAATCAACCAAAATTGAAACTATCACTAAGTATCCCTTCAAAAAAAAATTCTATTTTTAAAGGTTAGTAGGATTTATTTATCAAAACACCACTTTTTTATTTTTTTTTAATGTAAACCTAGTCTTTTGACTTGAAGGCAAACACTTTGTCATGAATGTTCCCTAGTTACTCAACTAGGCCACATTTTATTAATTAATTTGGTTGAAATGTCATTTTAGCCTTTTGATGTAAAGACAAACATTTTGTCATGAATGTCTCATAACCCAATATTTGTTTCAAAAGGGCCATCAGAATAGTTATTCATTTAATAGATATAAACAATTTTTCTTTCATTTCACATAGCCTACCTCATTTATTTTAGTCAATCATACTCATGAAAGACTACTAATGATATTAACATATTCAATTGAATTATAATTATAAATGCTTGTAGCAAATTTTCTAAGATGAACAAATTGACGTCATATCCTAATTCATATGCATATTTATCCAAAGACACTTAAAACTTATAATGCACAAGCCAATATGCCTTTACAAATTCAATGACTACGTTCAAAGCTAAACTACTTCCATTAAGTTATTGACATTTAAAACATTCACACAATTTACAAATATGCAACATATATTCACACCATGTCAACCTAATCAAAAACTAACAATATGGTATGAAAAGTTCACACTCATGGCATGCAAATGCAAAATCCACCCCACACTTAGACAAAATATTGTTCTCAATGTGAGAAAAACAAAACAAAACAAAAAATGAAAATAAAAATAACAAGAAAAATAAAAGGAAAGGTTAAGAGCACAAAGCTAGGAGATTAAGGTAGTGGAGATACTTTTGGCCATAAAATTCTAGCAAATTTTTCCCTACAAAACAAAAATAAAAATAAAAATAAAAATACCAATAAAATAAAACAAAGCAAATAAAACTTATCCTAACTCTTATATTGCCTCCTAAGTAGTGCTTAGTTAACGTCATTAGCTTAACGTGCTTTTCCTTCCACACTCAACCTGTGTCAATTATGAATGGCTTGTGATATGAGCTTAAATTTTGACACATTTAATCCATTACACTTAGTGATTAATGCCTTAAAATACATGGGACACTCACTTTAGCTCGTAATTGATTTTAAGTACAATTCAAAAGCATAATAACTAAAGTGAGTCGAAAGCATTCTTATTGAGCCACCTTATCAATATTTAGACTCTATCGTCTTTATGGAGCAATAATAATAAGAAGATTATAAGAAGAGGAGACAAGATAGAGCATAAAAATAGAGAGTGAGATATTGTGGCTCATGGCTAAGCAATTAAAATATTACTATCATGAGCATTATCTCACGAATGTAACATGAATTACATACACATGAGTCATAAACAATTAAATGAATTTCATGCATGTGTAACATCTTATTTAAAATGTTAAGAATGAGCTAGATATCACTTTAAAACCTAGTTTTAATCATAAAGAAAATGGTATGATGGTTGTAATATGGATGAGAAATTTGATACACCTCAAGTTACCAAGACAGGGCTATAAGAATTAAAATGTTACATAGTTTTTAACCTATCGATTGCATTAAAAAGACATATGTCCATTCCATTTAACCTAGCTTTTGGAAGATGTGATGAATAAGCTATGTTTTTTGACGATAAAGAGAAATGGAGAGCAACCAAAGGAGCAAAAAGGAGAGCTACATCATTTGTCCTTTGGTGATGAGGCCAGTTGTCTCACTTAAACTCTAGCTATCCATTTATCTGATTTTAACTTAACTGCCTCACTTGTTTTTACATAGCTTTTGAATAATGAAAGAACAGGTGTGATGACAAAGTGGAAGGAGGGGCGCAAGAAGGTATAATTGAGAGAGTGGACACTAGCTTCATCATCTTGTTATCTTTGGTTTAGGCCATCTGTCCACTCCTTTTTACCTAGCTTTTGTTAAAAAGAGAAGAACCTAGAATGTTGTGATCGTTAGACAAAAAAGGGCAGAATTGAGACAACCATACTTTATGGATATGGAATGTGTGTAACGGATGAAAGTCAGCAAATAAGAGAGCTTGGACAGTGGTAGACAAATGCAAATCTTCATCATTTTCTCTTCATTTTTAAATAGGAATTGAGGTTACAAGAGTTGGCTTGTACATGTTCCACCACACTAAATGGTTTTTTTATTAACTAATCTGCCAATTGAATACGTATAAATATTGGCTTCATGTCTCTTAGCCACAGTTTCCTGTTAGGAGCCATGGGTCCATATATCTCATGCATAGCTATGCAGAGGAAGAATTGGAATCAAAATTCCAACACCACGACATCTTTAGATGATCTAGAATCTATGTGCATATATAAGTAGAATGTAAGAACATGAAATTACATCATATGTACCTTGTAAATGCTCCTCCTTTCTTGAATCTTTTATTTGTTTAGGATATAACAAACACCAAACACCTTCAACAGCTAGTGAAGAACACGCAAAGATGAAGAAAAATCAGTATGTAAGGGTTGTTAGAGCACCAAACAAGATGAATTCAAGTAGATGCTCAATTGAGAGTTAGATCATAAACTAGTTACTTGTAATTAAATTCACGCAACAATTGTATAAAATTGCATGAACAAACCTCAAGATCACTCATGTCAACCTCCAGAACTCTTTGGACCCTTTGCCTCTCAATTGTGTGTGTTTTAGCTTAATTTCATGTGTACATAAGTAAAGAACTCACTTATATACTACTTGTCATAAAGTAGGTCATGATCGTGACCTATAAGTCAGGATCGTGACTTACTCAGAATGACAGCCATGTGCACTTTTTATTTCATCCGATCTTTTATGCGTGTGGCCCTTAGGTTCTCGATTATTTTGGGCATGTGCATTAACTCTTAATCCATGCATACCATGAATGGTTTCATGATGTCAATTTATCAAAACATAGGTGAATTAACACATAAACTCTTTGATAGTTAATTATCTAAGTTACAAACCTTTCCATAGACAATTACCGTGCAATTCGTCCCTTCACCATCCTATATCCCACTTGGTTCAGAGTATGGCCTATGTGTCAACTCCCACTAGGTTGACTATGTCACATCCAGTCTAAGTGATGTTAGTTCTTGTCCTAGGAATCTCATTACTCTATATGTCATTGAAGACTCTCTTCATGACACATAACTACTATGACAAGAGATTCCCAAGTAATGACCTTGACAAGAGGCCGTGGGTATCATCTCCTTCTATCAAGGGTGGTGAATCCTTTATTGACTATCTAATTACCTTTAAATAACAATAGTTGTACCTAATCACCACCTTATGAGCAACCTCATCTTGAGGCAACAAGGAATGGTGTCAAAGCATAGGATCAGTATTAAAGATATCCTTGAGTACCTCAAGTCTAAGGATATTTGCACCATTGCTATGATGAGATTAATCACTAACATTTGATAGATAATCCATATGATAATCTAATAGCGGGTCATCTGATGTACTTACTAATCTTAGTAAACGTCCATATGCTAACTATAAACATCTCATACTTACAGTTTATGAGATCCATTACTTAATTAAATCAAGGAGTATAGCATGTGCTAGTCTATTCGGATTAACAATGTCCTATTTCATTAATCCTATGACTAGAGATAATTTAGATACTAATATAATTGCACATGATAAGAATCTCATTATCAAGATCTCATCATGATTTCTTTCATGCAATGTTTTGTATCATGGACTTCATTAATTCGATTTAAGAGCCACAACAATTCATAAATAAATGAACATCAAATTAGTGAAAAATTCCTTTCATTCTATTAACCAAAATAAAATTTAAACAAAAGTGTTAAAGGCAATTACCTTTAGAGCACTACTCTAACAATGTTCCACTTGCACTAAAGCCGATCACCTTTGTATCTAATATCATAAGCGAGTACACTAGAATCAAATCTCATTTGAGGAAGTGGCTTAGTCAAAGGATCAACGATGTTTTGATCTATGAGAACTCTCTTTATCTTCACATCACCTCCATTAATGATCTCTATGATTAGGTGACATCTCCTGAGTATGTGCTTAGACTTTTGATGAGACGTTGATCCCTTGGCTTGAGTAATAGCCTCATTGTTGTCACAATACAACAATATCGGGTCTATAATGCTTAGAACCACTCCAAGTTCCTTAACAAACTTCTTGATTCAAACAGCTTCTTTTGTTGCTTCTGTAGCTACAATGTACTTTGACTTGGTCATTGAACATGTAGTTATCTCTTGTTTGGAACTCTTCTAATTGACTACTCCACCATTCAATGTGAAAACGTAACCTGACTGAGATTTGGAGTCATCCTAGTTAGATTGAAAATTGACATCTATATGCCCACTTACTACGAGACCTCCATCTCCGTATACCAATAATACATCCTTAGTCATTCTCCAGTATTTTAGGATATTCTTAATAGCCACCCGGTGACACTTACAAGGATTCGATTCATATATTCTTGTAACACTTAAAGCATATGATATGTTGGGTCTTGTACATAATATAGCATACATGATTGATCCTATTACTGAAGCATAAGGGATCAAACTCATTTGATTCATCTCATCTTGCATCTTGGGACAATAGATTTCGAGAGTTTTATCCCATGAGTTATGGGAAGAAACCCTTTCTTGGACTACTCTATGCTAAACTTGTTTAGCATTTTATCTATGTACGAAGACTGTGAAAGACCTAGCAACCTCCTTGATCTATCTCTGTAGATCTTTATTCCCAATGTATAAATTGCTTCTCTAAGGTCTTTCATGGAGAATTTCTGGGACAACCAAATTTTGACAAATTGCAAACTTGAGACATCATTTTTTATTCGTAATATGTCATCTAAATATAACATAAGAAATCTGATAGCACTCCCACTAACCTTCTTGTACACACAAGGTTCATCTGAATTTTTTGAGAAGCCAAACTCTTTTTGATTGTAACATCAAATCGGATGTTCCAACTCCTAAATGCTTGCTTTAATCCTTAAATAGATTTCGGAATCTTGCATACCTTTTCAACATCTTTAGATATGAAGCCCTCAGGTTGTATTAGATACACATCCTTGGTTAGGTTTCCATTAAAGAAATTCGTGTTCACATCCATTTGTGATATCTCATAATCATAATGAGCAATAATGGCTAGGAGTATTCTAATGTATTTAAGCATAGCTATAGGGCTAAATGTCTCGTCATAGTTAACTCCTTATCTTTGACGATAACCTTTAATGACTAGCCTCACTTTATAGTTAATAACATTACCATCAATATCAATTTTCTTCTTGAAAATCCACTTGCACCTATAGGTTGAAGCCTTTTTTTAAATAACTCTTCAGAGCCTTTTCATAGGTTGTAGGCTCATCGTCCTCTATAAGCAATACATCATTATATTCATCAAGAAATCCATATCTCTCTGGTACATTATGTGTCCTACTTGACCTACAAATATTTTGTGTTAGAAGGTTTAACTGTTGTCTCTTCTCCATGAACAACAATCTCAGGTTCAGGTAGTTGATCTACATTTATTCGAGCATTATAAACTTTAACAAGTTCAACTTTGCTCCATTGTCTTCTCTTAGAAGAAATTATTTCTCTAAAAAGACAATATGCTTTGAGACATACACATTTTGTTCTAAAGCATTGTAGAATTGATATCTGGTTTTTTTCCTTAAGATATCCTACAAATATACATTTATCATTTCACTTCAAGCTTATCTAATTGAATCCACTTCACGTAAGCCAGACAACCCCAAACTTTCATATGAGAAAGATAGGGTTTTTTGTTAGTCCATATCTCATATGAAGTAACATCAACTGCTTTTGAAGGGACTCTGTTTATAACATAAACAGTAGTCTCAAGTGCATAACTCTAAAAGAATTTTGATAGTTCTGCTAAACCCATCATTGACCTTACCATGTCCAACAAGGTTTGATTTCTCCTTTTAACCACACCATTATGTTACTGGGTGTAAGGAGGAGTCCATTCGGATACAATCCCGTTATCCTTGAGATAATTAGAAACTCCTCATTCAAGTATCCACCACCTCATCTAATCAAAATATCTTGATACTTTTATAGCGTTGTTTCTCTATTTCATGTCTAAATTGTTTGAACATTTCAAATGCTTTAAACTTGTATCTCATTAAATACACATACCCATATCATGAATAATCATCGATAAATGTAATGAAGTACATAAAATCACCTCTGGCATGAATGGACATTGGACCACATACATCAGTATATATTAGGTATAATAACCCATTTACTTGTTCACCCTTTCCTTTAAAAGGTAAGTTAGTCAACTTGCATAACAATCAAGATTCACATGTGTGATATGATTAATAATCAAATGACCCTAAGCTACCTCTTTTGTATAGCTTAAACATGCGTCTCTTACTTATATGGCCAAGTTAACTATGTCAAAAGTAAGATGATTTTAAGTTATCCTGTTTTTGTCTTTTATTGTCATTGATATTTAAAATTGGATTGCATATATCTAATATGTAAATACCATTGCAGAATTATAAGTACCATACAACATTTCATTCTACTTAATTGAACAACCATTGCTTGAAAAAGTTAAATGAAATCTTGTTTTATTAAGACATGAAATAGATACAATGTTCTTTGTCACAACATGTACATAATAGTAATTATCCAAAATTAACTCTAGCCCACTAGGAAGATACAAAACATAAGTTCTTAAGGCTGATGCAACAAATTTTGCTTCATTTCCCATATGTAGGTGCATTTCTCCCTCGGTCTACTATCCTTGAGGCCCTGCATATTAACACTTATATGTGAGCCACATCTGGCATTTAATACCCAAATATTATGATCAGAAATATGATTAACCTCAATGAAAGATAACATACCTGAAGTAGATGGTGGAGCATCTAATGCCTTCTTCTGCTTTAGTGACTCTAGATAGGCTTTACAGTTCCTCTTCCAATGCCTTTCTTTATTGCAATGGAATAATATTTCCTTTGGTGTATTTTCCTTCTTCTTCTTCTGAGCTACACCTTCCACTGGCTTTTTGGACTTCTTCTTCTTCTGGTTCCTTTTGCAAGAATTAGAAGTAGAGTCCACCAATATCATAGCCTTACTGTCCTTCCTAATAGTTTGTTCAACTGTTTTGAATAGATTAATTACCTTAGGTATCGAGGTAGATATTTGGTTCATCTAATAATTAAGCACAAACTGTGAACAATTATCAATCAAACTTGTTAGAATTAAGTCTATGCTTAATTCATGATCCATTATGAAACCCATGCTAGCTAACCTCTCAATGTATCCATTCATCTTCAGTGCATATTGCACTGGACCCTCAACCATCTTAAAGTGGACCAGCAAACTTGAGGTCTTAAACCTTTCAGAACGAGCTTGCTCATCAAACAGTTCCATTAAATGGTAGACTATGGTGTGAGCATCCATAGCCTCATACATAGAGGCCATCATAATATAGCTAGCCAACTCATTATCATCCAGTAACTTCTTGTAAGCTTTATGATCCTCATCAGAGGCATTGACAACAGGGGAATTGAAAAGTTGCTCATTTAAGACATATCCTAGTTTTTCATATTTGAGAACAATTCTCAAATTCTTAGTGATTTTGGAGTCTAGTAGAGAGTGTAAGTTCACCCTGGACAAAGATATCGTGGTGATTCAATAACCTAGAAGAATGAGAGAGAGCTTTAGAATGTACATAAATGCGTATTGATTAAGAATTTAATCACATGTATTATGGGTCCTAATATTTTCTCCGAATCCATAGCCCTCACTACAAATCTGATAAAATTTATAGTGTTCCTATTGGGTCGATATCTAACATCACTAAGAATAACCTTAAGTTTGTCCAATAAGCCACCTTAGGTCAATCGGTAGGTATCATTTATACAATTGCATTTAGTTATCCAACTATCGACTTATGCCATCAACTGTTGATTTAGCACGTTCATTAGGTTATTAACTCTTGATATGTATACATCCCATGTATACTACCCAACTTTGCCTTTATCCATATTAACCTTAGGTTTGAACATATTCATATAAAGCGAGCTTGGGTTTGCCCAATAACCTAACACTAAAAGAACTCTAGTTTTTGCCATATTAATAGAAGGTGTAAGTCCTAATATTTTGGTTGAGAGATTTGTTCTTAGGTCTCATCAATACTTGGATGGACCTTACATATATATATATATACATATTGACCTTAGGTTTAAACATACTCATGTAGAGCGAGCTTGGTTTTGTTCAACAACTCAACACTAAAAGAACTCTAGTTTTTGCTATATCCATAGAAGGTGTAATTCCTAATATTTTGGTTGAGGGATTTGTTATTAGGTCTCATCAATACTTGGATGGACTTATACATACATATATATACTGTAACTATATAGCATGATTATGGACGCTTCAATTAAATTGAGCCTCTGTCCATAACCACCCTATCATGCCTTTTTAACCAACCCTTAAAATGCATCTAATGCATGTAACACATAAAGGAGGTTTAGTTTTGTAGCGCCCCCTTACCATAGGGTATCCACCGGAACGCCCGTAGGTCATTCCGATAAATATCCCACGACAAGAGACC
>JANTNU010000008.1:20007307-20021519 GCA_024752395.1 Erythroxylum havanense
GCCGGAAAATGACATGAATGCATGTATACTATGTGCATGTGCAACCAATCAGTAATTATAGAGGCTATATGCTGTATATGCATGCCGAGATATAATTAGATATCCCGAACCCGTCCCAATTACCAAAATGCCCTTCCTATAGGAGAGGGGATGTTACAAGTTTAGGTTGTGACTTGATTATGCATCAAAAGTTTATGATTCGATTCAATTCTTGAACCAAATTGGGTGCTACTATTAGTCTCGTCTAATTCAAATTATGAATGTGATTCGATTAAGAACCCTAAAATTCAATTATTTCGATGTCCAAATTAAACACTTTAGTCATAGTACACATGCCTTTTCTAGTCACATTAGAAATGTAATGCTCTATTTGGAGTAATTCTAAATTACTCCTTAGGGTTTCCAAAATTCTTGAACATTAATTAGTTATCTAAAACATCCCTAGGTCATCTTAAATTTATCATAACAATTTCAGCACAAGTTAAAAAATATCTTGACGGCCAAAATTATCAAGATAAATGAGTTAACTTACTAGGCATTAAAGAGTTTGATTCTATGTCCAAAATTTTCCTGAACCCTAATTTCAGGCATATGCACTTAGCGTGCTACTAGCATAACTTTCTAACTTTTGATTTTGACATACTTATATTGTGTACATTGAGGACAATGTACAATTTTAAGTATAGGGAAAAGGATTATAATTTTCTTAAGTTTATTATAATATTTGTTATTAAATCTTATTAACTAATATTCTGAATTTGTTTATATCCATCCATAAATACTTTATTTCATTATTGATTATTGATTTGAATTAGTATGCAAAAGGATGAAATTTAGAATAAACTTGCTTTTATAAGTCACATTATCAGTAGTCATCGAGATAGTTAATTTAAATTAGTATGCAAAAGAATGAAATTTAGAATAAACTTGCTTTTATAAGTCATATTATCAGTAGTCATAGAGATAGTTAATTAAAATAAAAATTGGATATTATTTACACACATAAGATCAAATTTTGTGAGTTTTTAAGCCTAAGAGAAAAATACATACATTTTAAAGCTATTTTATTCTATCATATGTGTTACCCTGCATAGTTTGATGATTTTAGAACTTTCTTTTATTATGTATATTGAGACCACATTTAATTTAGAAGCATTGAAATGATAAAGGCAATTAGATTCAACATTTTTCTAGCATTTTTTTATAGCTACCATACCATATTTTATCCTTTAGGGGTAACCATTTTTTAGCCTTAGCCTTTTTCATTGATGATAACCAAATTATTTTCTTTACCTTATTTTTCTTGAAGACTTTTTTTATTGTGAATCCTAAAAGTAATCACAAATACCTAGTTGCTTGAAATTTAAATTTTGAAAAGGTTCAATAATTCTTTTATTATGGTACATAATGAATGCTAAAAAATATTGATTGATTTGAAAAAAAAAAGTGTTTGAATTGTGGTAGCAATGGATTCATGTTATGAAGGACCTATATCGTGAAAGACTGACTCTCCTATAATCTTGTTTGTTGTAAATTTCTTTCAATTTTAGCAACTTTTTAATTATCCTAATCATACCTTACCTAAGCCCTATTATCCTTATAAACACCTTTTGATTTTTGTTTCTAGTTTACATACATGTGGTGGAGATATGATAATATTGCAAGCTTATGGTTAAGAGGTATTCTACGTATTGACTTGAGAGTTCTTATACTTTCTACCACAAACACTTGAGTGCATTGAGTGAAACCTTGATGAGGATGTAAAGAATCATACTTTTGATTTTGAAAAGATTATTGATGTGATTGTTCTTGATATTGGCTTATAAAGGTTAGTTTTAGGGTAACTTGGTTCTTAATTATATGTTAGTTTAATTGGTATGACATAATGGTTTAGAGTATGAATGGACAAGCTAAAGTTAACGAGTGATAGATGTTTGTAAGATTAATGATTTAGATTATCATTTGCATGAGAACAAACAAAAACTTAAATGTGGAGATGTTTGAAAAATGCCTCTTTGACTATAATTGTACACTTATATTTAATGTGTTTTGCTTGATATTTTATACTTTTGTTGTATATTTGGTACTTTATTCACTCTAAGTGCATTTATAGGTAATAATTGCCTCCATGGATTAAAAGGAGAAGAATTTAGATGAAATCGTGACATGAAATGAAGATTTGAAGCAACTAAGGACTTATTTGACCGTTTACAGTGACTATGGTAGTCTCTGTAAACATGTGAAGATTGAAGAATTTTAGTTTTGATTATGTTGAGTTACACGACTATGTATAAGTCTCTGTGCTCATGTGAAATTGCAAATTCAAGTATTTTAGGAGATACACTTTCACTCACACGCTCATGTAAGTTGATCGTGTATAACCCAAAAACCCTAGTTTCTACTATAAAAGGATGTGAGCAGAGGCAAAATAAGGAGAGTCGAGTCATTAAGCAATTTTGAGACGTAAGACACCTAAAGAGGCAATAGTTCTAATCAAGGGATGAGGAAAACTCAACAATAACGTCAAATGATCTTATAGAAAGCCTCATCTAATCCAAATTTGTAAGAAGATTCGATAGAATAGAAGGGGAGATTTAGAATTATGATTTCTTTGGTTTCTATTAGATTTTCGACATATTTATCTTTTCTCCACTTTTTTTTCTTCGTATTTTCCTCTATCTTGAGTTTAGTATTGCTTTCAATCTTAGTTCATTTGTTTAGTTTAATTTTTAATTAAAATCTAAGATCTAATTCATATGTTAAATAATAGAAAAAGGGTAACAACTAGAACTTACAGTCTTCGTAGAATCTACGCATACTTGCCCGTGCAAGCTATAGTTATGTCGTATACTTGCAGTAATTTTTAATATTCATATCAATCAATATTTTTCTTTGATTTTTTTCTATGAGTAGGAATTAAATTTGTTTAGTACATAGGTGTGATGTACTTGAAGTTGTGATAACAATACGAATTGATCTTTTATTTAATGCAATTATATTGATTAATTTATTGTGATTCAATTATTTATTATATTTTTATTCTAATATATTCCCAATATTAGTTCATGATTTGATTTTATATGATTAAGATTGAATTTTTTTTGGTATGAATAGATCTATCACTATGGGAAGGAGTTGCATGTAAACCTAAAGATAAGTAAATATAAATTCTCTAAATTAGGGTAAAAATTAGTAATAAAATTTACGGTTTAATTAAGAAGATTTTTGTTAATTAACTGATGTATTAGCTATTAATTGTCTTAAGAAAGATAATAACATAAGATAGAAATTTTTACAATCTAATAACCAATAATTTAATTGTCTAATAAAGAGTTAATATTTAAAGATTCTTAGGGGATTCATTGCATAAGTACTATCGATTTGATATCAAAATTTTCAAATATTTTCTTTTGTCTAAAGTTCATTATAGTTTTAATTTTAATTTAATTTAATTTTTAATTAAATCTACAATCAGATTCAACATTTAAATATTAGAAAAAATAATTATTAGTAATTATAATTTTCGTAGTATCTATCTGTATTTGTTTGTATTAGCTACAATTATATCCTGCAATTGCAGTTTTAACAATGATAAATTCTTATAAGCATATAATTAAGTGAATCACTTCCAAAATGAACCAGCAATAAGGACGTCAAAGGGAAGAAAATGAGTACTCTGTGGGCTTAGGGGAACAGGTGAGACTTGGCAAAATACAATTGGTGCATCGGGGAAACGGGGCGTTGATAGGTAAGTGTAACCAAGTTTCGAACTCAAAATAAATATTTTATCAACCACAGTTTAAAATATTGATTTTTCAAAACAAATATTATGGTATGGCTATGGGAGCTAAATAAAATTGTGAGATAATTATTTTCGTAATTACAAGGAATGATTACTGTTATTGCTACGTAAAAAGTTGGTAAACGAAAACGAGTGGCCTATGCTGCCTGCCAAGTTTAGTGGAACCAAGATCTTCTGTCTAATATTATCCTATCTTATTTTATCTCATAAAATTGTAATTATTTATTTTACGAGATTCATGCGAGATCTACACAAGACTGACATAAATAAATAACTAAAATTTATTAAATATAATAAAATATTATAATATTGAACAGAAGATTTGGACTCGATTGAATGGTTATCAATTATGAGGAACGCAAGTGCAGAAACGACATTGTTGGATTGGAAGGCTTTCAAATTTCGCCCGTTGAATGTTGATGCTTACGAAAGCCGTATGCGTGTCACGACCACAACTCACAATTGGATTGGGAGTCCATTAGCGCCAAAATTCCACTCTCATGCATTAAAACCTATCAAAACCCTTCCCGCTAATCCAATGGCCCTCGACTCCCCTCCACCTTTAACCCAATCTCCACCGTTCATCCCCAAACTTTCAATTTCACCCATACGATCTTGTACCGTCCTCATCCAATTTTTACCCCGATATCGTTTAAATTTGATTCTTTTTTTTTGAAAAAAAAACCTCACCCCTTTCTTTCCCCTATCTCTCTTTGTTCTTCCTCTTTATCAGTCTATCCTTCTTCTGCTCCCACATGAGATTGTTTGTAGGGTTTGATTAAGATTTTAGTGCTTATTTGTTTGTTGTTAGTGCGTGGCGATGGAGCAGAGTGAAACAAATTGTGAATCTGGACCGAAGAAATTGGCGCGACAGCTGGATTTCACGTCGCAGCCGCCTCCTCCTAAGAAATCTGAGCCACAGACAATGCTGCAGCTGCAACCGCATCGGATTCCCCATCCGGTGCAGAAACTGCCTCTCCCGTAAGTTATGAAGATGAAACTGCAGTTACATATTCTATATTGGAGGTTATGTCCTTACCGATGAGTTGTGTGTTGTCAATTACACAATCTAAAGAAACAAGATTTATCTTTTTGATCGAGATTAACGTTTTTCATTCAAAATGAGTGACACTAACTGCATTTATGTTGATAGATATATTTGCGAAGCTGTCTCTTACATCTAACGTGGAAAGTTAGAGCTTTTTCCTGCTTTTATTATTCTGAACTTGGTCTAGAAGTTGAATCGTAAACATTTAGAGATTTTCTTCATATTCAATACTTGAAAAATCTTATTTTAATTTGCAGGCAAGAGTCTCCTGTATCACGACCAAGGTCTAACATTGAAGTAAAGGACTGTACTCCTAAGAAATCAAAGCAATGTAATTGCAAACACTCGCGATGTTTGAAGTTGTTAGTACCTCTTCTTTTTCCCTATAATTCATTGTGAGGGTGATTATAAATCATATTCTTTCCAGTTGTGATTCTTGTCTATCTGTATATTCGCAATATATTCCCTAAAGTCTCATCATCCGTGGGCTGAGCCATCTTCAGAAGTACTGCTCTTTCAAAATTTTAAAAGTAATGCTCTTTGAGTTTGATTTTTATTCATTAACTGCTTCTGTTCAAATTTTTAAATTTTGTGGTTCCAATCCAACATCAATTTTCCTCACCTTGCATATATTTAAATGCTGTTTATAATTTGATTTAAAAGTTTATAACTTTTGTTTCAGTTACCATTTGAGTTACATTGGTGCTATTTTATGCTCATAATTTTGCAGTTCTAACTAATGTAAATCACTGAAGCACTTGCATGATCATCCAACTTTCTTTCTCTCAAATGGCATTTACATGACTGTTTCCGCTATTAAGAGGTAAATTTTATGTAATCTTCAGGTATTGTGAGTGCTTTACTGCTTCGGTATATTGCAACGGTTGCAATTGTACAAATTGTCATAATAATGAGGAGAATGAACGTTCTAGGAATGAGGCTATTGGAGTGATTTTGGAGAGAAATCCCAATGCTTTTAGACCAAAGATTGCTAGCAGTCCGCGGGGTTCTCTGAATGCTGGGGTTTGTGTCGCATATCCACTCAATCCTGATATTTTATGTTTAAAATATGCTAATATTATTAATTTCTGATTCTGGAATGCCGCTGTTTTGTTGAGACTCTTTTTTCCTTTCTATGTGAGAGCTTAGTGCTTAGAAGAAGCAACCTTGTAATTAATTTGGCAATCATTTGAAAAAAGAAGGATATGTTTGTAAGTCCTTTAGCAACTTGAAATGCATAGGGTTTGTTTAACGTCTGAGTTACTACTTGTCCAAAATTATTTAATTTCATTATGTCATGATTGCATCTAAAACCTTTGTAATGGCAATTCAGGAAGATGCGATTGAGGTTCAAATGATAGGAAAGCACAAAAAAGGATGCCACTGCAAAAAATCAGGATGCCTTAAAAAGTATTGTGAATGCTTCCAAGCGAACATTTTGTGCTCTGACAACTGTAAATGTTTGGACTGCAAGAATTTTGATGGAAGTGATGAAAGAAAAGCTCTTTTCAGTAATAATCATAATGGAATGGCCAGTAGTAACCATAATGGAATGGCCTATCTACAGCAGGCTGCAAATGCAGCCATCAGCGGGGCCATCGGATCTTCTGGTTTTGGGGCTCCTCTAGCATCCAGAAAAGTAAAAAGTGAAGAATTGTTGAGCATGGCAACCAAATTTCAAGGCAATCATAGTATTGTAAAATTTCAGCAGGTTTGTTCTTAAGGGCCTACAGGATTTTAGAAATGTTATTGATCCTAAATGCTTCTATACTTTAGGGTATATTTTATCCTGATTTCCATTACTAGTAAATGTCTTTATTCTTATAAAATATTGATTAATTTATATTAGTTTCTTTCCTTTATGTTTTTCTCTATTATATATATATATATTGCATTTTAATTCTCTTTTTTATTCTTTGTTCTATTTCTATTGAGTCAGGAAGATCACATTCGGAGCTCAGTGGCTCCTGCTTCATTTTCTCTTCCTGTTCCTCGCTCTCCTAATGTAGCATTTCCAGTACCTTCCGAAGTCACATACAAGTAACCACTTATGAGATATTTTTGACCACTGTTCCAGAAATTTGGTCATTTTATCTTTCAAGGGCTGATTAACATTCTCTGTAATTGCAGGTCCCCGTTGTCAGATATAATTCAGCTGCAAAGGGTGAAGGAGTTTTGCTCTATCTTGGTTGTCCTTTCGGAAGAAACTAGAAAGGCATTTGCAGGTTTAGATGATTATACTGTAAAATATGAACTTCTCACTGTTTGCATTTCATTTTAATATTTAAATTGCCGCTGGATGATTGTTATTATTCCCAAGAAAAACATATGAATATGTTTTATAGGTGCTTGTTAATGCCTTTCTGTTTATGAACTTCTGATATCTAGTCTTTTCAACAGGAGGAGGTGAAATACAGAGAGAGAATGCTGAAACTTCAGTTTCATCCATCTTGGAGAGCGAAGACATTCAAACAGGAAAGACAGTGGTTGAAGAGTGTTTGAGTGGGAATAAAGCAGACATAGATAGAAGTGTCGTGTCAGGAACATATGGCAATGATGCGGAAATTTGTAGGCCACTTTCCCCTGGGATTGATTTGATGTGCCATGAACAAGAGACTACATTCCCAGAAACTAGATCACCAACTGGGGCGACAAACATTTGTCAAAACAAAAACCCCAAAGTCCTGAAATCATCTACTGAACTTGAATGCTCAAAGCTTTATGCAGAGCAGGAGCGGCGCGTCTTGGCCATGTTTCGGGATCATCTTAATGGTTTTATTGCTTGTGCAAGCATAAAAGGTAAGATTGTTGATATAATGCTACGGATCAAAATGTGGCAGTTGATTGAGTAAAAGTGAAAATAAGATTATCATCCTTCATAAAAGCCATTATGTAGATTGTTTTTTTGTCTTGTTACACTGGTACACAGTTGATTGGTGGATATATTTCCCAAATACTGATTTGGTGGTTTTGTTGTGTAACTTATTCTTCTAGGTGAGCCTAATATATGCATTGTTTGTGTAAGTTGATTGGCTGAAGGTTTATCTTGTTGCTTTCTCTGTAGAGGGGTGACTGAAATTAGAACTGTTTCTGATTGCCCTTATGCTGCGGAAATCAGAAAGCTTTTTTCCCAATATGCACTCGAAATTGAGATTGTTTGCGGGAAAATTTAAACAAGTTACAGCACGGCCAGACAAAAGTTGTGCAATATTCATGCCCTTTTTACTTTCATCTTGGTCACTATAGATTATCTACATTCCTAGCTTACATTATAATAATTTCCACTTTTGACCCTGCAGAAGGAAAGAACTCTCCACGGGCAAAAAATATGGTGAAGCCTCTAGAGAGGGACAACTCAAAAGCTGGAAATGTAAATAAGTTGAAGTCTTATGTTAACGGCATTGCGAAATCTCCCGTCGCACCAACTTCTAATCGCGATCCCGAGATTAAGAGCCATGACACTGGGAGAAGGTAGGCTAGTAATGGAAAATCTATATCTGCAGCATATTCTTGTCCTCCTGATTTACTTGACGCAATTGGAAGTTGTGCTGCTGTACAAATGATAGGAATTAATTAGGCTTTAAGTCATCTCTTTTTTCTCATTTATTGGTCATCTTTTCCATTGATGGTCAGATTATTCTTGTAAATGCTTAGATTACGTCTTATCCACATGTTACGTATGAGTTTTAAGTTTTTGAAGCAATCTTTGCCTTTTTAAGGATTCTACTATTAGAAAACTGGGTTGAGATTCAATCCCGATTATAGTGGAATAATTATAAAATTTTTTGTGACTTTTAATTTTTCAAAAATTAAGATTTATTTAATTCTATAAGTTGATCAATATCAATTATAATAAAGTGGAAATTATTTATATTAAACTAGAAATTTAATTTATACTTTATTTCGAAACTTGATCTTTATTTGTTATATCTTTCGAATTGTTCTCGAAGTTTTAACTACCATAGTTGTGCAAATGTTTGACATCTAACGATATTTACAGAATGAGTCAAGAGAACTTTACGACTCAAAAAAAGGGTTAAGCAAGAAATACTAATTTTATAGAGTTTAAGTCTATTTATAAAAAGTTTTAGACGTTTAAGTAATTTAATTAAAATTAAATTCTAATTTTAATTAACTTTAATTAGAATTATAAGTAATTCTAATTAAATACTAATTATGTTCATATAAGATTTAATATCTCATATTGTTTTTTATTTATTAAATATCTAATATTTAATAATAAAGTTTTTCAAACTTTACAATAAAATCTAATTTGGTTAAATTAACTTTATTCTCTTTAACTCATTCTATATGTGAGACCTATTAGATTCTCAAATATGTTGGCAATTATTATAAAATATAAATTAACACTTTTTTTTAATTCTCTAATTAAACAATTTATAATCATAGATCAAGATTGGCGTCTAACAACATATCATAACTACTCAAATATTTAAGAATGTCAAAGTAGTTTTGACTAATCTTTCTGTGCATAATTTTTTCGTATAGTTCAATCATTTCATCATACAATATTCTGATTAGACATAGAGCATAAAATTAATGTCTACTTTATTTTGAGTCTAATCATATTAGTTTTTTACCATTAGCTATCGATTCAATTAATGACATTTGTAAACTATTTATAAAGCATCATTTCATCTTAGCCAAAGGTTTCTTGAATTAAAACTAATCGAGAACAATAAAACATTCTCCCTAATTACTTTAGGGTGATGAATCCTATCTTGATCACTCAACTATTTTTATATAGTTTTTGCTACTTTAAGGTGATGAATCCTAAGATGTGTAAATTTCAGATGGAAGTGGTACACAGTAGACTGTTATGGACAAGACCAGTCCAAAAATAATTGCGATATGTTTTGAAATCACTAAGCCTGAACGAATGATTTTGGAGGCTTTAGAAGCTTAAGACCATGAGGAATAAACTGTACCGAAGTAACCGATCTGAACTTCCAATTAGAACTTTTCCAATTGTTTCGATCTCTAAGTTGGGTGATGAGTCCTCCATGTCTTTCGATTCTGAATGTTAGACTTTAAAAACGGGGTCCAACATTGTTTGGTATCAGAGCTTAGGTTTTCCTCCTAGGCTTCGAACGCATAGTAGGGTAAATTGTTTTGCTATGTGATTGATTGTTGCATTGCGAATTGATTGTTTTCATTAAGTGACATGCATATCATGCATACATATAAAAACTAAGATTAAAATAAATTGTAAGCTAATTATTAGCGTTTTTATTGAAAGAGTAAGATGCCACCTCGTAGAAGGATACGATGGGTTTTGCAAGGTTCGATTGCACCTGACTCTCCATTAAGGGAGGAGAGCACCGATGAGTCGGTAGCCCCAGAAATTGTTGAGGCTTCCTTAGGGCAAAGTGGTGAGCCCATCAGATCTCAGACGCAAGAGTCGCCTAGTCAGTCAGAGCAAGTGCCTACTCTGGATCCGAGATTGTTCCAGACATTTACTCAGGCCTTTATCCAGGCCATGGGTCAAATGCCATAACCTTCTGCTTTGACCCCGGTTAAGAAGGAAAAACAGTTTGACAAGTTGAGGAAGTATGGAGCAGTGGACTTTTATGGGACCATTGATCCTGAAGAAGCCGAGACCTGGTTGAGGAAGACAAAGAGGGTACTGGAGCAGATGGACTGTGAAGATGATGAGAAAGTTATTTATGCTGCAAGTCTGCTTCAGGAGGATGCTTTGCATTGGTGGGAGTGTGTACCGGGGAGCCAGCTGAAACCGACAGGGTTGGCGTGGAAAGACTTCCTTGCTGCTTATAGGAAGAAATATCTGTCTGAAGTGTATATTCAGCAGAAGCAAAGGGAATTCCTGAGTTTCACCCAGAGGGAGATGACAGTTAGTGAATACGAGCATCGGTTCACACAGTTGTCAAGATATGCTACTGAGATGAGGCTGAGTGAGGCTACTAAGTGTCGTCGATTTGAGTCAGGATTACACCTAGCCATCAGAGACAAAGTGGTAGTGCAGAACTTTTGTGATTTTCAACAGTTGGTTGAAGCAACATTGAGGGTTGAAAACATTGAGAACATCAAGAGTGTTGTCAGTAATAAAAGAAAGGGAAGAGAGCAATTCAAGAGGGGAGGTGGTACTTCTATGCCTGAGAGGAGTGTCAGAACCTTCCCTGTGCAGTCCGAGGAGAGAAGCAGTGGTGCGAGCAGACCTAGACATATCAGGACTTCTACTGTTTCTCATCAAGTCTCAACGGTGGGAGGCAGTAGGAAGGGAGATGGGGATATGCCACCTATTCCCAAATGTGAGCACTGTGGGAGGTTCCATAAGGGGGAATGTTACAGATTAACAAGAGCATGTTTTAATTATGGACAGAAGGGACACTTGACCAGAGAGTGTCTAAAACCGATCAGAAGAGAGGGATCACAGATGCAAGCTTCTAAGATAACAGAGACAGTGAGACAGAAGACTGTAACTAAGGTGGGTAGCTCTGAGGCAGCTAAAAGAGTACATCCTCTAGGTAGATCCAGGGGGCAAGCACCAACTAGAGTGTTTGCAATGATGCGGGAGGATGCAGAGGCCGCTCCAGAAGTGGTGACGGGTATGGTTAAATTATTTGATGATGATGCTATTATTTTGATTGATCCGGGTTCTACCCATTCATTTGTGTCATCGGGTATAACTGTGCATAGAAGAAATTTAAGCCCTTTGGATACTCCTATGATGGTGAGTACCCCAATCGGCCAGTATATTATTATTAGTCAGGTTTATAGAGATTGTGAGATATGTATTAGTGGAGGACAATTGGTGGCGGATCAGATGCCCTTGAAGATGGAGGGATTGGATGTGATCTTGGGTATGGATACACAAGAAAAGTATCATACCAACTTAGACTGCAAGCAGAAGACAGTGGAATTCGAGTTAGAGAATGGCAGAAAAGTGGTATTTATGGGAGATAGAAAAGTCAATTCACCTCGGCTTATTTCGACTATGACAACGGAGAGCTTGATGAGGAAAGGGTGTGAAGCAGTTTTGGCTTCTGTGTTAGACACGAAGGCAGATAGAGGGAGGTTAGAAAATATTCCTGTAGTCAGGGATTTCTCGGATGTCTTTCCCGAGGAATTGCCAGGATTACCTCCACCTAGAAAAATTGAGTTTTCCATTGAGCTTCTTTCAGGTACTAAGCCGATCTTAATTCCACTGGAACCATACCGAATGGCTCCGGTGGAATTGAAGGAGCTTAAAGAGCAACTGGAAGATTTGTTAGAGAAGGGTTATATTAGGCCGAGCTCATCGCCTTGGGAAGCTTTGGTCCTCTTTGTGAAGAAAAAAGACGGGTCATTGTGAATGTATGTAGATTATAGGAAGCTCAATCATGCCACCGTTAAGAATAGATATCCACTCCCGCGCATAGATGATTTGTTTGACCAATTGCAAGGGGCAAGAGTCTTTTCCAAGATATATTTGAGATCGGGTTACCACCAGTTGAGGATAAGGGAGACTGATGTGCCAAAGACTGCTTTTAGAACACGGTATGGCCACCTTGAGTTTTTGGTTATGCCTTTTGGGTTAACGAATGCACCTGCAGTTTTTATGGATCTGATGAATAGAGTCTTCAAGTCCTTCTTAGACCAATTTGTCATAGTCTTTATTAATGACATATTGGTTTATTCCAAGAGTGATAAGGAGCATGAAGAACACTTAAAGCTTGCCTTGGGGACATTGAGGAGAGTTATATACCAAGTTTGCTAAATGTGAATTTTGGCTAAAGGAAGTGGTGTTCCTTGGACATGTAATTTCGAAAAAAGGAGTACATGTGGATCCTTGGAAGATAAAAGCGGTTGTGAAATGGGAAGCACCTAAGAATGTAGTTGAAGTGAGAAATTTCTTGGGATTAGCTGGGTATTATAGGAGGTTTGTGGAGGGCTTTTCTATGATAGCCGCTCCACTTTCCTGATTGACAAGGAAGAATCAAAAATTTGTGTGGACTGAGGAGTGAGGAATTGAAGAATAGGCTCACAACTGCGCAGATTTTGACATTGCCTTTTGGTGATGATGGATCTATTGTGTACAGTGATGCCTCAAGGAAGGGTTTAGGGTGTGTGTTAATGCAAGGAGAGAAAGTGATTGCCTATGCTTTTAGGCAATTAAAACCTTATGAAATGAATTATCTGACACATGATTTGAAATTGGCTGCTATAACTTTTGCATTGAAGATTTGGAGACATTACTTGTATAGAGTTATTACTAAGGTATTTACAGACCATAAGAGTCTTAAGTACCTATTGAGCCAGAAAGAGTTGAATTTGAGACAGAGACGATGGTTAGAGTTGTTAAAGGATTATGACTTGATGATAGACTACCATCCGAAGAAAGCTAATGTAGTATCTGATGCGTTGAGTAAGAAGTCCACTATGGCACATGTGGAAACAGTGTACCTTCCTTTGCTAAAGGAATTAGCCAGACTTAATGTGACATTGAGACAAGTTGAGCCTGAGTGTGTGTTGGCAAATTTTAGGGTGAGGTCGGTATTGAATGAGAAGATTAAGGAATTGCAGGAACATGATGAATATTTGAGCAAACTTCGAGAACTTAAAAGTGGTTCCGAGATAGAGGTAAGGGAAGATGGATTGATGGTTTTGGCCAACAGATTATGTTTGCCAGACATGTTAGAGTTGAAGGATGAGATTCTTGATGAGACGCACTGTAACATCCCGTTACCAGTATAAAGGGTATATTGGTAATTCGGATGGTTAGGAGTGGGAGCATGTGTATTTGGCATTCGACATTTGCATATAGTCCCTATATTGATCGGTAAATGATTAATATTGCATAAGCATACGTATGTACGTTCATGTATGACAATTCCCGATTAGATTTGGATAAATTGGTAATTTGGAGAAATTAGGTTAAGTGAGAGTGAGAAAAGGGAATTAGAATTAGAATTGAGAATTAGGAAATTGAAATATGAAATTGGAGTTTCCAATTGTACGTTTTCTAATTTTGTGGATTTATAGGAATTTTTCTGGGATTTTTGGAGCAGTAGATCCGGACCGAAAAATTGACTTAATGAGCAATTGAATTGATTTTCGGATCCGAAATTGATTATCCAATGGTATAGAAAGATTTGAAATTTGATTTGAGAAATTAGGGTTTGAACTATTGGAATTTGGGAGTATTTAGAATTAGAAATTTGGACCGAGGATGTTCAAATTAGACCAGTGGCAAGTCTACTTGCCAATCATGCCTGCCAATCATGCCTTAGCTTTTTCTATATATGTTAGCTCCGAAAAAATTTTTTTTTTAAATTAAGCATGATTAGCTTAATTAAGTAAGTTATGTTAGCATTAATTAACTTGAAATTAAGTAATTGAGT
>JANTNU010000008.1:20030379-20052797 GCA_024752395.1 Erythroxylum havanense
AATTGACCATCAACACACAACATAGCAACCATCTCTCCCACATTGAGTGACAGCTACAGTGGAGAGTGTGTGAGATTGTGAGTGACATGATTGTACTGCATTAATTAAAAAGGTGAAAATAGCATGTGTATGTGACTTTTTGGGGAAAAGGTGAATTAATTGTTTCAATAAAAATAACGTGTGTGGCATTGAGATAGATGTGGGCAGCGTGAGTGGTAGAAACCAAGTGGAATTATGAAACCAAGTGGCATTTAGTCATTCAATTATACATGGACTACCTATGTGAAAAGTGAGCTATAGTGTGTGCGGAAACTAGGTTTTGTGCGTTAAATGTCTATGGACAAAGATACTGCTTGTGGTGCATGAAATCCATATAGCTGAATAAAGTGCCTTGTGCATGAGTAAAGGTGAACTACGTTAAGTGTTTTGCCACGGTAAAGGTGATTTGTGAGTTATGGTGCAGACACTGGTTAGCAAGAATTGATGTCGCAGAAGTCTTGTTAATGAAACAAATTGAAGTGAGTCTCTGCTATTTGATGAACCATGGCTATGAAAGAATCAACTATGGTAAAGAGTTTCAGCTGGATTATTTCGAGAAGATAAAACTATAGGGAAGTCTTTCTTTTTGTCTCAAGTATATTGTTGTTCAATTCTTAGTTGATTAAATACTTGAGTTATTTTTATTAATTTTTTAATTAAAAGTAGTTTAGAAAAATCATTTGTTGAGGTTAGTACGAGGTACTCATATTATTGAGTGTGAAATTCTTTCACGGGAAGTGAGGTTGAGAGATAGTGTCAAAGGTTGATTGATGTTAGCTTAATAAAGCCTTGGGTAAATCTATTGTACTTCAGTGAAAGTGATTAAGTTGAGTGAGGGCCCCGCAGACGTAGGCAAGGTGTGCTGAACTACGTTACCAAATTTCTAGTATTTTTAATATTTTGGTTTTGTTTATTTTTATTTTATTGATGCCAAAGAAATTTGCAAAAGGTTTACGAAAACAATTAAACCCCTTCAGTTTTTTAATTAGTATCAGAGAAAGGTCACTGATTCAGAACTTGGTAGCAAGTTGGTGCAAATCCTAGTTTCGCAAACATGGCCATAAGAGAAGGAGCATCAATTATTAGGCTACCGTTGTTGGATGATTACAATTATCCTGCATGGAAATCATGGATGAGGGTCTTTATTTAGGTGCAGGGAACAAGAGCTTGAAACTTGGTAGTACATGGGTGGATGCATCCGATGATCACTGATGATAAAGGAGAGGTAGCTCAAAAAAATCCATCTAAATGGACAAGAGCAGAAGAAGAAAGTGTACTTGAAAACTCACAAGCAATGCATGCGATATTTAGTGCTATTGATGAAGGATGTTTCTCAATGATATCAGCCTGTGAATCGACTAAAGAAGTATGGGATGCTTTGTAGACTATTCATAAAGGGCCAAAATCCATGATAATGTCAAAACTACAAATGTTAGTTGTGCGGTTTGAAGAAATAAAAATGGATGGGAATGAGACTATTGGAGACATTCATGAAAAATTGCAAGATATAGCAAATTAGGCTCATCAACTGAGAAAGAAATACTCCAACGTGAAATTAGTCAAGAAAACGTTGAGATCACTACCTCTAAGATTTATTCCAAAAATTGCAGCAATGGAGGAGGCCCACAACATTGATAATCTGTCATTGGAAAAAGTTATTAGAATCCTTACAAACTTCGAGATGAATCTTTTAAGAGGTAAGCGAAAGAAGAAGAAAGGATTAGCATTGTAAGCCAAGATTAGTAAAGTTGTGAATGACTTAGAAGATGAATCCGACGAGAGCGAGGAGATAGAGTTATTAACAAGAGAATTCAGTAAGTGGCTCAAGAGAGTGAAAAAGGACAGACTTGAATTTAGGAAAAAAGACAAGAGCTCATTGAATAACAACTTTAATCAACAATCCAAAACTCAAAGGAAGAAAGAAAGGTAAAGAGAATTCAATGCCATGAGTGTCAAGGTTTCTAACATGTTCAAGCGGAGTGTGCTAATACTATGAAGAATAGAAAAGGAAAATCCTATACAAGCACTTGGAGTGATAACGAATTCGGAAGTGAAGAAGAAGTTGTGAATAATGATGCATTATTTACTTTGTAAAGCAAAAGTCCAGTTACTTGTTTAACAGTAACTAAGAAGGAAGTAACTGAAAACAAAAAAGTAAGTAAATTTGAAAATTTCAGGAAAAATGCAAACGATTCATCTCAAAGCTCAATCTCAAATTATGATAGTGATGAAAGTGGGTCAAGTGGTAAAATGGAGAACATTTACGAGGCTTATGAATTAATGTATGAAAAATAGGTGAAAATATGTAGAAAGAATGAAAGATTGAAGGAAGAGAATCTCTCCATAAAGAACACCATCCAAGTGTTAAAAAAGAATTTGATGTTGACATCAAATGAGCTTGGTGAATTTAGAATGAAATTAGTAAGTACCGAAAGAGATTGAGAATGTTAAATGGAGGTATCGAAAAGCTAGAAAAGTTGTTTGAAATTGGTAAAGTTAAAGGGGATCTTCAAGGCATTGGCTATAAGGGTAATGCTCTAAAGTGAATGAGAAGAAAAATGACATATCCAAATCTGTCGGAGAAGAAGAAACATCGAGAAAGAATCAAAGATTTATACCCACATGTCATTTTTGTGGATTCATTGTACATTTAAGGCCAAGATGTTATCAGTTACTACAAATGATGTTTTAAATGGATCAAAACCAAAAATCTAGAAACTTTCCATAGTATTAAAGCAAGTTTGGATTAGAAATGGTCAAGTACAAGCACAAAAACGTAATAAAGAAAAAACAAGAAATTGCCCAGATTTGCAGTTAGTTACTAATGAGGAAGTAACTACACGAACTAAAGAACTTTTAGTTACTTTAGATGATGAATCACCTAAAAAACTAGAAGCTAATTTGAATCAAGATTATTCATCTCAAATCCGAAGAAATCATCCAGTAGAAAACGTCATTGGAGATGTCAGCGAAAGAAGAAAATTAAGAGAAAGAAAAAGGGTTTATTATTGAGAACATGCAGGCTACTTATGTTACACATCTTCATTCGAGCCAAAGAGTAAGCTCAGGATTGAGATTCTTCGAGGGGTACAAGGACAATGTGCTTTGCATTTTTTACAGTTTTTTTGTGTTTTTTAAAAAATAAAAAACAACAAAAGGAAAGTTTTTTTTTTTTGTTCTTTAGTTTTATGTTGCTATTGTCGTCCTATCTTTTGAGTAGTTTGCATTGTGACTTTTGTTTGGCTCTATCGAAGACTCCTCAACTCTCTTATTAGTTTGGATCTCTCTCAGGTATCTCTCCATCTTTCGTGCATATCTCTCGGTGTTTTGAATGGTGGTAATTTTTCTTCTTGGCGTGCATATGATTCTTCCGCTGCATTTATTGGTGATTATTATGATTATGTTTTTTGCCCCAAGGAGGAGACATCAGATTGTTTATGGTGAATGTTTCATTCAGGGAGAGATTTCAAGGTATATACTTGACTATTTGTCTTGCTTTTTGACATCTTTTCGTCCCATGGGGGAGAAGTTTTTATGATTGGATAATTATGATGTTGATGTTTGATTAAGGGGGAGCCTTGTGAATTTTACGAATTTCATCTTTATATGTCCAATTATGATTATTTACGTGGAGTTCTAGAGTTGTGACAAACAATGCCAAAAATGGAGAGATTGTTAAGATATATTATATATATTTTTATTTAGTTTTGGCATATTATTTACTAATTAGACATACAAGATATTAATTGGATAATTTTGTAGTTGTGATGGAATCTTATCTTGGATTGAGTCTATTATCATATTGGTATTTGAATGGTGTACGACTAAATTTTCAGATAGAGCAGAAAAAGAAAAGTGATTTTGTGTGTTTGAACTGGGAAGGTAAAGGGTGTGTGTGAATTGAAGACTAAAAAGAAACACAATTGAAGTGGTGTGGGAGAGATGGTTGTTGTGTTGGGCGTTGATCGTCAATTAAGATAAATATATATTTATATATATGGCTGCAACATAAAATTTGTGTGTTGGGTGAGATAAGTCAATGGTGCATTGAGTGATAGCTATGGTGGAGAGTGTGTGAGATTGTGAGTGACGTGATTGTGTTGCATTAATTAAAAGGGTGAAGATGACATGTGTATGTGGCTTTTGAGGAAAAGATGAATTGATTATTTCAATAAAAACAGCGTGTGTGGCATTGAGATAGATGTGGGCGGCGTGAGTGGTAGAAACCAAGTGGAATTGTAAATAAGTGTTTGGGTTGTGCACGTTTCAAATTAAGAAAGTTGAAGCCATTTAGTCATTCAATTATTCATTTACTACTATGGACAGAGATACTACTTGCGCTGCATGAAATCATACAGCTGAATACGTGCCTTGTGCATGAGTAAAGGTGAACTGCGTTAGGTGTTTTGTCAAGGTAAAAGTGATTTGTGAGTTATGGTGCAGACGCTGGTTAGCAAGAATTGATGTTGCAGAAGTCTTGTTAATTAAGCAAATTGAAGTGAGACTACTATTTGATGAATCGTGGCTATGAAAGAATCAACTATGGTAAAGAGTTTCAGCTAGATTATTTCGAGAAGATAAAACTATAAGGAAGTCTTTCTTTTGTCTCAAGTATATTGTTGTTCAATTCTTAGTTGATTAAATACTTGAGTTATTTTTATTAATTGTCGTTTAATTAAAAGTAGTTTAGAAAAATCCTCTGTTGAGGTTAGTACGAAGCGCTCGTACTATTGGGTGTGAAATTTTTTCACGGGATGTAAGATTGAGTGATGTCAGCTCAGTAAAGTCTTGGGTAAATATATTATACTTCAGTGAAAGAGATTAAGCTAGGTAAGGGCTCCGCAGACGTAGGCAAGGTATGTCGAACTGCGTTACCAAATCTTTTGGTGTTTTTATTATTTTAGTTTTGCTTGTTTTTATTTTATTAGTGTCAAAGAAATTTGCAAAAAGTTTACGAGAACAATTAACTCCCTTTAGTTTTTCTGAAACTAAACTTTGTATGAGTTCTAGCTACCACCCTCAGACTGAGGACAAATTGAGGTGGTAAATCACACCTTGGAGCAACATTTAAGATTCTTTGTAGATGATCAGCCCAGAAAGTGGTTCAAATGGATTTCTTGGGCAGAGTTTAGCTATAATACATCGATCCATTCTTCTACAAAAATGACTCCTTTTGAGGAGGTATATGGTATTAAATACTACCACTGAATTTGTTGACTTTTGCTCCAAGCACCAGTCGTATCCAAGTAGTTGATGAGTACTTACTAGATTGTGATTCCATTTTACGCAAGTTACGACATAATATATCACTAGCTCGTGATAGAATGAAGTGTCAAGCAGGTGAAAGACGATGAGATGTGTCTTTTGCAATAGGAGACTATGTTTTTCTTAAGCTTCAACTGTATCGATAGAATTTTGTGGCATTTTGCGCATCAATGAAGTTTGCTCCACGTTATTTTGGTCTTTATCAGATTATTCAATAGGTAGGACCAATAGCATATAAATTAGCTTTACCCTCTGGTTCTCAAATTCATGACATATTTCACGTTAGCCTCTTACGAAAGCATTTGGGATCTCACGAGAATCCAATTACTACTGTTCTTGCCCCAGTTATAGATGATTCTATAATCCTTCCACATCCTGAAGCCATGCTTGATCGTCGAGTTATACAAAAGGATAAATATCATCTAAAGTTTGAAGTCTTAATTAAATGGAAGGGGGTTTCAATTGAAGATGCTAATTGGGAAAATGAGGGGCGATTACACAAGTCATAGCCAAATTTCATCCTTGCGGACAGGGATTATTAAACGGGGAGGATTGTCACATGTCTCACGTTGGCACAACTTCTTAATAGTTAGTTAATTGTCTTTTCATTCAACAAGGCCACTAAAGACCGACAATTAGTGAAAGACTAGTAGGTTATTGTTTTCTATTTTCAATATAGCTGTTATGTTTTGTAAGACTACTTAATAGCCTAAAACATTCTTAATAGGAGTCACGCGTTAAAAAAAAAAAACTCTCTTAGTCTTTCCTTCTTTCTTCTTCCTCCTCTCTAACGAATTCCTTTTTATCAGATGATAAATCCAATGGATAGAAGCACGAGCACTTGATTGCTAGTTGTGACTATCACAATATTCCTGCGAAGTTGATAATTGTCTTGTATGAATGTACAGGCTTTTGGGATGGAGCAGCTGCATAAGGAGGACAAGCCTGAGAAAAAGTAACATGAATCCTTAGTCCCAGCAACTCCTGTCTTATCAATATTTTCTGATTATTCTTATTGCTAGCAGATTAGTTATGTCAAACTAATCGTCTTGATCAAACGTGACCAATTACAATTCATGCTCTTTGCCGTCAGTGAGTCCATGTCGTTAATTGAACACCTTCTCTGCTCAAAAACCTTTTGCACTTGTGAAACATTCCACTGTGATTAATCTCATGTACCTTTTTATCTTTCCAGTGCGCAACTGCCATGAATAATTTTTCAATTGATTGTCCATATCAGTTGTGTTTTTGGCACAAAATTTTGAAATTGCAAGTAACTCACTATGAATAATTTCCATTTACAATTAAGATAATGTTATTCCTTTTCCAGTGAGATATCGTCCACATAAGTTTCTTACTGCTTTCTTTCCTTCCTTGAAGGTCTTTGTTGATAATGCAGATTTTCTTAGGAATTGGGAGTGACGAATCAATCATTATGGCTATGTAACATCAAGTAAATGGAAAGTAGATCTATTTCATGATTTTATCTCTACCACACTTCTTTTTTGTGCAATATATATTCAATTCAGTAGGGAATTACCCATGTAAGAATTCACTATGACACCCTCCTTTTGACCCCATCAGTGACTGTAGCAGTTTGTCTCTGTATTTTAATCCGGAGCTCAAGAAGTTCTGAAGATGTCTGCATTCATAGTTAATTGCTTTGCAGAGCCAAATATTGGATTCTGGCAATCCAAAGTTAGTCCTTATCTCATGTAAGCACCGAATTCAGCATATACTGAATTCCCTCAGTCCATATCTGCTTGTCATCTCTACTTCTGCATTCAAATTCTATTATCCTCTCCGCAGTTTTTATACCGAAGTAAGCTCTTTGCTTGCCAGATTCTTCTCTCCACCTTCCTGCCCACTCCTGGATATCATCATAGACTTCGGATACCACGCCTGCAATCACAACATACCTCCTACTTAAAAAGAAAAGGGGGTAACTTTTTAGTTTCAAGCTCAAGATTTCTCTTACACTTCTTGTTTGTCAATGTTCCCGCCATATGTTTGCTTTTCATTTTAACCACCACCTGTGTAGTTTCAGATATTGAGCTAGTATGCCAACTGATGTTTTTAACAGCAGAAAAAAAAGTCAAAAGAAATGCATTTTACGTTTAATTTCTCTAATGACATGTTCAAGAATGTCTTCTGATTGTAAGTAACAACAGAGAGAGATTGTTGACATTGTTTACCAAAGTTTCATAGCTATCGATCACCTCAAGCACTTACCTGCCAATTAGAGTTTATATTGAAAGAAACTCGCTTCCAGTGGAGAGCTCCTGCGAGAGAAATGAATAAGATGATCAGTGAGGTCCTGTGAGCCTGTGATGTTTGTGAGGTTAATGAATATGCTTCAGAATGATGTGAAAAATACATACCTTTTCTTGTACGTTTAAGAAGTTCTCCCCCTCTTGTAACAAAGCTCAGTGCTACTGAGACTTTCAATTCTCTGATACCTCCTTTATCCTTTCTCTGGGTAAACACTATAGTTCCACAGCCCTTTGGCAAGCCTGCTGTAAAGGTGGCAGCTCCACGTAAGGCTGCAATTGATAAATGAAACAGCAATATCATATATTTGAGACATTATTAAGAGTAAATTACTTTCTGTTCAGCTAATTAACTAGATAGAAGATGAGCTCAATCGTTCGATTTGGATGTCAATACTACTTGCAGATTATGGAATTCAACTTAATCAAACAATTGAAGTAGACTGACAGATCTTGAGAAACAAATAAGTTTACTAATACCTGTAGCTGCTCCAGCGGTTAGGGTTATGATATCTCCACTGGTCCTCGCACTAATTGCTGAGTTAACAACCGCTGAGATTTGGCGATGGGTTGCCCCCATATCCTCTGCAATCTCGATACAATGAGAAGCTACTAGAGCTGCCGCTGAAGCCATTGCAGCTGAAATTTTATGTGTGTTCTTGTTGGTTGCTGCCATTTTCATGGACATTGCATTTGAAGCAGATTGTGATGCAACAGCAGAAGCAACCCCTGCTACAGATATGGCAGCATGCAATTGAGCATTTTGCGCTCTGACATCCTGCTTCTTCATCTGCTTCTGGTCCTTCATCCATCTTCCTATTGTGCTTCCTTTTAACATGCTCCTGTACAGCTGCAGAGCAATTTGCGCAGTACTTATTACAATCCTAATGAGTGATGATTTATTACAATCCTAATGAGTGATGATTTATTACAATCCTAATGAGTGATGATTATTATGAAGTTGACTAGTGGGATACCCCATCTTTTAGTAATTGTTGACTGGGACCGTACTCTGAATTGAGCTCTTGATGAAGTAAAAGCAGCTCCTGCACAGATTATACGTTAATCCTTCGCATATTGTGAAAAAGTAGCTAGACACAACCATACATGAACATGCAAATTAGGAAAAGCACATTCGTGGATTTAAAAGACAGTTGCACTCAAGCATCTAGAAACAGAGAGAGAACAAAAAAGTACGTTCTTCTCTCCACTGTCTCGTGGAGGTGGGCTACCGGAGTCACCACTTGGCAGCCGCTGAAGCAGGTTGGCATTATGTGATAAAACATTCAAAAGAAACAGGAAAGTAGAGAGGAGATTCTTTTTTTTCTTTTTTTTTTTTTTTGGTTTTGGGCTCAGGAAAGGAGGATTAGAGGATCTTACCGATTCATCGGAAGCACTAGTAGCTGATTCAGCTTCAGATGAAGAGAAAACTGTCTCCTTCCTATTATTAGTACTACGGCTGCTGCAAAGAGCTCTTGAAAGCTCCTTGGCTGAGACGCTCCATGATCTAGAAAGAAACTCCATTGACTCCGTTGGAGTTTCCGGTGGACGACAAGACTCCGTTGCGGGACCATTTTCATCAATGATCTCTAGCTTTGGAGTTATGTTCAACAGAGAACTGCATGACCTCACTGAATCACAAACCATGCGTATAAACCTAGTTAATGGTTTATGACATAAAAAGATGAGCTTCATCAACATATACAAATAGCTTACTTCCTAGAGTTGCCAAATACCCTGCTATGCAGACCCACTAGACAAGCATGCAAGAGCAAGGCCATGAAAGAGTGGAAATCAGAGGCATATATAAACATTGAATATGAAGTTGGAGTTGGTGGTACATATTCTAATGCTGCATGCGCTGATGGATGGGTCCCCATTAAAGGTAACGCGCCTTTGTTCACAATTTCTGATATCTGCTTTTGAGCTCCACTGTATTGTGCTTTATACATAAATAGCTGAGGATCAATTTTTCTTGGACGGCGATATCCATCATTACTAGGATTCGCCTATAATTTACAAACAAAACAAATGGGTTCAAGTGGCAACTCCTTAGTTTACATTCTCTAGCATATACTTCTAGGAAGGTTTCGACTATCGAGAAGTCTACTTACTTGGATTTGCTTCCCAAAAATCAGAAAAAAAAGAAGAAGAAGAAGAAGAAGAACGTGAAAAGAAGACTACATTTGGATTTTCCTGTCACATACGGAGAAATCCATCTCTTCAGTTGAATACTTTTGATTGAGAAGCTTGAAAAAGTATAATTAGGGTATTCAAGTGCAAAGAGTAGACGGTCTCAACCGTTAAAAGCCTATTAAGGTATTTTCGGTAATATCAAAAACAGACCCTACTGGTTTGGGACGGACCCAACTCAAGGTGGGGTTGTGGATGCGAGATCTTGTTCGACTCCGACCGAGATCTTGTTCGACCGTTGCCCCCTCAATCAAGTATTGTGCCCTTTGATCTGTCAGGGTGAGGTTGCGACTCGAACCCCTGATCAAAGGGTTTTGTTGGCCTCAAGGGCCACGCCTTTCACCACTGAGCTACTAGCCAAGTGGTGAGAGGCGTGCGTCTCAACGCAACAAAACCCTGAGGTCACAGGTTCGACTCCCGCATGCCCCCAAGAGAGGGATAGGGTTCACTAAAGGACCTGGCGACCAAAGGGTACAATACCTGACCGGTGAGGGACCCGGCCTAAACTAAAAAGGCGCTTTTTTTGGTTTGGGTGAGCCCACATCGTTGGGTTTTGTCCCGTTTGGTCACACCCACATCCCGTAGGGGGCGTTGCGCATCCCGTGGGGGCAGCGGGAGTCGAATCTGTGACCTTAGGGTTTTGTTGGGTGCATGATATAGCCCTCTCGGTTCTGAAGAAGGGCCACGAGCTTCACATTCCTAAGGGGTCGGAGTGCCCTTCTTTTGAGGATTATGCCGAGTCGCTTCTTCTCGCAGCCCTCGGCCTTTCTTTGGAGGATATGAGGGCGCAGGCTGGATGGTAGATCACCGAGCCGAACCAATCTCTTCCTCTTAAGAGGAGACTCCTCCTCCTCCTCCTCCTCCTCCACCAGAATTGCTCGGCCCGCGTCGACCGGCACAATCGGCAACGATGCCGAAGTGACAGGACGACCCCCGGCAGGCGGAAGATCCGACGACACTGCGGAGGGGCCTAACTCCACAGGCAGAGCGATGCCCTCATCAGTCTCCGTCTCTCTCCCCTTTTTCTCCTGAGCGGACTGCCTCTTGGACTTAGAAGGTTGGGAGGGCCCGGCAAAATCTCCTATCCTCATCATGGCTGCACAACAATAAAACATATCAGAAAGCGAAACCAACACTTAAATAGATAGCAAATAATTCAACCGCAAAGGGTCAACCAGACGGGGCGGCCTCCTCTCCTAGCCCGCTAATTTTCGGTGGGGAGTTGCGCAGAAAGGAATCAGCCGAGGCCCCCCTCCCCCCCGAAATAGCCTCGAACGAGCCGAGCAATCGTATCGGCCGAACTCTTTAATGTGACCGACCACCTCCCACTCCTCTCTACTAAGGGATATGCTCGGCATGTCGTTCCATTGCTCGGCTAAAGGATACCTCCACGGCTGGGACTCCATGGAGGATCCTGAGCGCTTCACAAAGAAATACTTCGTCTGCCAAGCAGAGACTTTCGAAGTCATTCCGGCCAGGCGATATCAGGCGTCTTTATATTGTAGAAAGGGGATCTTAGCCCCAGAGCTCGGACTCTGGCCCATCCTCAAAAAATAACGTAAGATGCCAACCGTGGGCGAATGATCAAATTGATGACATAACAACGCCAGACCATTAATAAACCTCCAGCTATTCGGAGGAATTTGGCTCGGCATCAGCTGATACGTGGTGCACACCTCATCAATAATCGGGGCGTATGGGAGCCTCATACCACCAACCGAGAAAAAGCTATCGGAAACGGCAAAATATCCACTCAAGTTACTGTGGATTCGCTCGTGCTTCAAGGCCAGTCGGGGTCCCGAAGACGTGGGGAAGTTATATCTAAGAACCGACCGATTCAACTCCCCAATCGTCATCGTTGATTCGTTTCTCGGCGGCGCCTCCACAACTAGCCCATCCTTCCTTTCTTTCATCGATATTTCTTCAACACCCTCCACCAGACTTCTAGAACTGGTCGTCGACATGTTTACTAAGAAGAGGATTTTCGGAAAAGAAAACTGTAGAAGAGGAGATAAAGAAAAAGGACGTACCTATTTAGTGATTGGAAAGGGGGAAATCGGACGACGGAGTGGAGGAAATTTTCGAAAACTGAAAGCAAGAGAGAGCAAATGAAAGCAAAGTGGAAGCAAGAACGAAACAAGTGTGAAGAAAACCCACAGTACATTGATCCTGAGTACTTATAGAAAATCGGTCGAGTGGAAGTCCCAATCAAAGAGCGATGCGTGGAGGAAATCCGAACAAACTCGGACACATGGCAGAATCCAAGCCAAGGAGAATTAGCGTTATTCAAAATACGGAGCGGCGCGACAGTTGAAAGGACGTGCATGACAGCTGCGCAACGGTTACAAGAACGATACGTTTTAGATTCTGAAAAGCTGTCAGAGAGAACGCGCCGTCGACAATAAATGCTCCACACGCTCACTAATGATGACCACCCGATTTGCGTAGCGCGAGTTGTTGTGCAATGAGTGCCGATGCCGACTGATTGGGATACTCAGCCAATCGATCAGATCAATTACGAGCCGTCCCGTATACGAGCTACAACAACAATGCCTGACCGATCGACCGCTTTACAAGCTGTCTTAAAGACGAGCTAAAAAGTCACGGACGAGCTGTCCCACAGACGAGCTACATCTCAATATCCGACCGATCGGATCGATTCCGAGCTATCCTATGTACTAACTAAAAAACCTCTACATACTCCTCCGACCCTTCTCTTCACTCAGACTCGAGGAGTAGAGGGGCTTATGGTCGGGTCGGCCATGCCGGGCTCAGACCCAGTCAAAACGACCCGCGGGCCGATCGGTCCACTGTTCAAAGGTCAGTCTCATACCCAATGGCTATGTCAAGCCAAAGCCCAATCCATACTCTTCTCAGCCCATCTGCATGTAAGAAACCCCCATGCACACGTAAATACCTAAATCTAGTTACTACTCCATATATAAGGTATAATTCCACCATGATAGAGGTACGTAATCATAACCTAGCTTTCTCTGCATATAGCAATCTCACCTTTACCAAAAAGACTGATTTGAGCGTCGGAGGGGCTAATCGGGATACAACCCCCGACGTGCCTTCTTTATTTTGCAGGGACCTTCACGTTGAAGTTACTACAGAAAGCTGCCAACTCCATGGATCCAAACGGTAATGTTCAGTTTCGTCAAAATTCGGCAGAACCAGTTGAAATAGGATCTTCACTTGTAGACTTCCTTACCATGTCCTCGGTTTTGGTCTTCTTTGGTGAAAAACATGATTTAGTGAAGGACGCTTGAGTTGTAGGAGACTCCCCGTGAGAGACAATAATTGCAAGTATTATTGGCTGTTTTAGAGTTCCCTATCAATTCGTTGCTTTAGGTCTCCTTTGAAAATTAATTTGAGCTGTCTTGCTTCTTAAAGTCAACTCTGTCATCGAAGCCGGGGCAATAATAAGGGAGGTTTAATATTGAATAATAATCAATTAAAAAAATATTATTTTATATTTTAATTTTAAAAAATTATTTTTTAAAAATTGAAGGAATTAATAATTTTCCATCCTAACCAACAGTAGCAATTTCAGGAATAGAAATTGTCATTCTACATCTAGCTTATGAAACTCTGTATAAGGCAACAACAAAAACTATAACTAAATCACAGCAAAACCAGGTTAATTGATTTTTAAATAACTAAAAAAGCTATTAACATAATATTTTAATAGTTTAACAATTAAAATTATTATAAACTGGACAAACATTTTAAAATTAAAATTAAAATTAAAAAATACACCTTCGCATTTAGAGGTCTATTGAATTAAGGTACAGATAGTATTATTTTGTTAATATTAAAGTACACAATGATGATGACAAAAATTAATTTATATCTTTTGAGAAATGATAAGGAATGATTAGTACATTTGGCTAAAAAAAACAAGCAACTAGCATTACTTTATGGAAGAATATTGGTTATTTAATGATAAGAAAGTGAGTTAAAATAATAATGCAAATTAAAAGTATTAATTAATATTTAAAAAATTAAATTATCAAAACTCATTTGCATGACTTGTAATACTTTTAAATTTTTTAAAGCATTCACTTAGTACTAAAAGAAGTTGAAACAAAAATTAGAGAGGGTAAATTATTCAAACTATATCAAGCTAATAATGCTTATCTTTAAATAAAAATAAGATAAGAATTTTAAATTTGATAAAAATAAAATTTATCATTATTTTATTTTAAAAAATAAATATTGTAACAAAAAAATCTAGTTTTATACATCTTTCGACTATATTAACAAAATTATTTTCTTTTTTTTTGAAAAATGCATGTTATTATATATAAGTTCTAAAATAAAAAAAAGTAACTAGTTTGGATTAGATGACAAAAAGGCATCAATTTGATATTAAAGTAAAAGGCACGGGACTCATTTATACTTCAAATAACTTACTTTTAAATCTTTTAAAAGAATTTTTATAATTTTTAATTAGAAAAAACTCTTTTTCTTAAACTTTATTGAAGAATAATAGCGAAATAGACATGACATAAATATCACAAATCAATCAATCAAATCTTACTGAGATGATGACCTAATTCAATTCTAGATCTCGACTTAAACTAATTAGATTTGATAAAAATTATATTAATGATTTATTATAATTATTTATTAGTTTAGGTTAGGTTTAATACTTTAATTCGTTAAGTTAGATTGAGTGATTTATCCATGTTATTTTTATATCATGCTTTATTTTTTTAATCAAATTTTTTAAAAAAGAGTTCTCTAAAAATTTAAAATAATGATTTTCTCGAAAATTTCAAAAAATAAAAAAATTTTAAGTTGTTTAAATCTCAGGACAATCTCATTTTTTCCTTACATTATAACTAAAAGATAAAATATCAGGTTAGGACTTCAATTTTACTACAATTTTGTTATGTTTTAAACCAAAAAAAAAATTTACTTATCTATTATTCAAAACTAAGCTGATTTTTTAAATCTCCTTATGACGTAAATATAAATCTAAATTTTATCTTGAATATGTATTTAAACTTAAAATACCACAATTCTAAAGTTATGAAAATCCTTAGCACAAGGTTGATAATTCAAAAGGTTTTTAATTGGATGAAAATATTAAAAGAGAAAATTGAGAACAACAACAATTTAATAATCCCAATTAATTACAAACACCACACATCCACACACACACACACACATGTTCCATGAATGACTTAGTCATCCCTCATTCTTTATTCCTTTCTTCTACTGCCATTCCTCCATCTGCCCTAGAAGTGCCATAAGTTTTGCAACAAGCATAGTAATACGCAAAGTTTGCCAAGCTAATGATTGCAAGAACCCAATAATAGTAGTCATAATGTCCCTTATTAAGGTTGGTTGATATCCAACTCGCTTTGCCTCCTCTTGTAGTCACATAATCAATGATACTCATTATCAAACTTGCTACCAAGCTCGCAACTGATAACCCCGTCCAATAGAGAGTGGTGGCTATGCTAGCCATGCTCGTTGGCAACTCAGTATAAAAGAACTCATTCTGTCCAATGCCATTGAAGGCTTCAGTAAATCCATTCAAGATAAGACCTGGCAATAGCCACATCACAGACATGTTCACCACTGCATTCGGTTCATCGAAGAACCCTTCCTCTATAGCAGTTTCCCGTCGAACCCTCTCTGATATTGCAAATGCTACCATAGACATAGAGGAGAGTAGTATCCCAACTCCCATTCTTTGTTTCAAGCTAAGTCGACATGATTTGCCCTTGATTCTTGATGCTAGAGGGACTATTACACGATCGTATATGGCTATTCCTACTGCTATAGAACCGACCATGAAGACTGTAACAGAGCCAGCAGGGATCTGAAAATTGGAAGTGATATGCCGGTCCATGGTGGTTGCTTCAAGAATAAAAAAAGATCCCTGGGTCACAGTCACAGATGCAATCATTCCTGCTGACCATATAGGGATTATTTTAATTATTGCTTTTAATTCTTCTACTTGGTCTACTGTGCAAAGACTCCACGGATCAGAAGCTCTCCCCTCTGGGGTCAAGTCCTTCTCAGGATTTCTAATAATGCAAGCTTTGTTCAGAAACCTAATGCAACATATAAGATAATCTTCATTAGAAGTTACCATAAATATAAATACTTGTTTTTAAAATTCTTAATGCAAAATCTGCTGAAAAGCACAAAATGATAGAATTTTCTTATTGTAGTTTTTCCTTATCCATAGACAAAACAGAAAGTTCTACATTGTAATTTGTAACTTGCTCGTATTGAGAAGAATGCAAAATATAAGATAACCTATCATAGACAAGCTTGGACTTAGGCAATTGCCAGTAAAGTACGTACCTTAACTCTTCACTTAACGCAGAAAGAGCAGATCCCTCTCTAGAATGGTATAATATATGATCTGTGGATTGGAATTCTAACTGGATACCTCTATTTTTATAGGCAGCTGTAAGAACTTGAACTAACCCAGTGAGCAAGCTTTCATTAGCCTTAGACTTGATATATAAATGAGAAGCCATGAAGAACGAAACAAGTGAAAAAAACATGAGCAAAACAGGAACACCAAAACCCACACTCCACCCGAAAGCATCCTGAATGTAGACTATAATAGTCATAGCAATAACAATGGAGACAGCAACCGAAGCATAGTACCAGCTGAAGAAGGTCTCACGAAGCCCTGCATCCTTAAGGTTGTCTCTGATCAATTGATTAGCACCAAAGGCCATGGAACATGACCTAATGCCACCAGCCCCAATGGACATGATAGCTAACGAAGAATATAAGAGAAGCAATTGTAGTGGTGTAGCAGATTCACAGCTAATTAGTTGAGTGCATTGTTGTGGCCTTGCTATTGGAATCACAGCTGTTAACCATAGTATGAAGACCCCCTTCATCATCAACAAAAGATGGGGGAGCTAGATATTAGGAAAGGATTTGAAAAAATATACATATATCTTTTGTTCCGGGCAGAACTTCGTAATGAACAAATCATATCAAATCAAATAATTTAGTGATAAGAATAGGAAGGGTTTAGACTAAAGATGATGAGGCTTTAGAGTTTTGTCACTACCTCTAGTCATGTCATTTCTATATCTGATCAGAGCACGAATAAAGCCTTGTCCTTAAACATCTTTTCTATTTGGATTGTTAGCCAAGACTGCAGTTGTTATATTCCAAGCGATGATAATTTGGAGTTACTCAATAAGGGTTAAGTTTTAGGCTTCATTTCTACAGTTTATCTGATGTATAACATTTTGGTTGTCCACTGCATCTACATCAACATATGCAAGATATCATACTAATATTAATATGATTCTTACTTTTAACTTTAAAGTCACTTTATTTCCTATGCTTCAAGGGTTTGCATCACATTTGTTGATGTATATCTATACTTAAAAAACCTTGGTACATCACTAAGGCCACAAAAAATGTAAATTTCTAGATTTTTTAAATTGATTTTTTAATAAATGTTTAAAAATTCATTTAAAGCCCAGTTTAGTATTGGCCTAAAATATTTCTACTAAGTGAAGTTTGGAAATACTTTTATAGTATCGTTTAGTTATCAATATAAATTTAACAACTTCTTTGAAAGATTAAAAAAAAAAGTTACCCTTGTTTAAAATGGTTTATACTTTAGTCTATGCTAGATTTCATTGTTGAGAGAACTGAATTTAATGTATTTATTCTAATAATCTCCATGTTTTTTCCTTTTTGTTTTGAGGAAAATTTGAGAATATATATAATGTCTTGTTGTTTGTAGTCGAAGCCTCTAATGTCATGGTCTAATAGGTATTTTTACCAATCCTTAAATTTTTTTCCTCAAATTCTTACTAATTTAAATTATGGAATCTCAATCAATTAATGATTGATTACAAGTTATAAAAAATGTCTCATTAACACTGGAAAAAAATGGCCAATCAAATAATTGCTATTTATCTATTATCCTTAATTTGTCTGACTTCTTATTTCTCTTTCAAATTTATAATTTTTTCTGATTCTGATATCTTACGCACCCAATAAGATATTTAGGAATTATGACTAGAGACAAATATAATCGTCACAATTGAAAATTGAATAATTCGTTTGGTACTCTTAGTATTGTATCATCGATCACCATATAAAACTAAAACAGTTTTTAATATATATATAAATGACATCAGTTACTACGTAATGTTGCTTAAATTTAAAAAATTAACTAAATGACACTGGCGAAGACATAGAAATGAGTATTGATAAATTCACTTTCTAAAAGAATATTGTAATTACTAAAAGGGACTTACTAAGCTCAAACTCTTTAAGAGAAAGTTAAAATATATAATACATCTAAGGAAGAAATTGATTCCCATCACTTGCACAGAAACTGCTAATTAAGAACTCATTAAACCAATAGGAAACAGCGTGCATTCAATTGGGGCTAGAGCTTTGCCTCCTGCAAGGGACCTACTCAATTCGAGCGGGGATTAGTTTGGGAGTGGATGACTTAAAGGTGCCTTTCCATAATTGAGACCTTCCTATGACCCCTCGTGAGCAACCAAAAAAAAAAAAAAAAGCCCTATCAACTAGATTGCAGATCACGTTATTTTGTATTCTTGTCAACTTCATTCGAGCGCTAGGTTTTCTTTTACTTCACAAGTAATATATTTAATTAAAATAACATAACTTTTGCATATAATTTTGAACTTATCTAGTTATGACATGAATTTGAACTTTAGTCGACAATTCCTAAATGATACATTAATGGATACTCAATCCCATTTTTTTTATGTTAAGCTTTATTCATTGCCAAAAGTGAATGCTGTCAAAAGATATTAAACATAGGTTGTGCTTAACTAAATCCGAGAGAAGAATGTTGTAACGAGTTTGTAGAAATAAATAAAGTTTTGAGGCAAATTCAGATTCTCTAATGAAGTGAAAATCAATGAGGATTTGGATCGGTTAATCCTTTTATCTATGTAACTAACTTGCTAGATACAAAAGCTAACCAGTAATTAATTAAGGTGGAGGTATTTAATTATAAAAAATTAACAAGGCTTGAATGATATATTTAGTTCCTTCTGATTGTGGCTCTTCTAATACCTTTTAAAACTGTCAATATTTATTTTTTTGTAGGAATTACAAAAGAATAACCCCAATAAGGAGACAGGTTATTAATTAGGTCTTCCTTTTACTAGACCATGAGCCAACCCCAACCCCTGGTGGAAGTCTCTTTCAACACTCAAGTCCAGGAAGGACGATTTCTCCTATGAAGAAAGTAGAAAAGGGACCAAACACAACAGACAAACAACCAAGAATTAAATTTCTTGACGGACCCTCCAAGTTAATTAGGTGCTAGAGATTAGAGCTTTGCCACCTTGTTCCAGATCTGTTAGTTGAACCATAACAAAAGATACAAAGAAGTAGAAGGGTGAAGAATTCTGTTTTCAGAATGAAATTTACCAGAAGGCTAGCAATCGATCCAAAACCGATCATCCAATAGCGACCCACGTAAGAATCCGCCACAAAAGCCCCCAGAATCGGTGTGAAGTTTATGCCAGCCGACCAGAAGAACAGCGCGTTGGCAGCTTCAGCGGCTCCCAGGCCATACTCTCTCGTTAAGTACAGTATCATGTTTGGCATAAGCCCATAGCTTGCCACCTTCTCAAATGCCTCATTCGCTGTAGAAAAAATATATATATACATGGTCAACTCGATCAGAAACGATACACCCATAGACGTATATATGTGGCATGTGTGCTTTATTTGTAGAGTTTTTGGCCGTACCTATGATGAAGGGCATCGTTTTGAAGCCACCTTTAGGCTTGCTCAAGAGCGGCTCTTCTATCATCTTATCATGATCCTGAGGGTGAGGGGTTTCCATTAAGTTGATCCTTCTTCTTAATCTGCCGCTGCAGGAGGATCTATTTTTCTTAATTTAGAGGTGGTAGAAAACAGAGATGATGGAGGGAATTGAATAGCTTCAAGAATCCTTAGCTCACTGAAAGGGAGTGAAGGACCATTATCGCCAGGTATGGACGATTGGGTAGATTTTCATACGTGGGATGGATATATTAAAGTCCGATACTCTTGGCTGTATCTTTCATACATATTTTGATAATAACGATGAGCAGGGCTAGAAATATTAAATCTTCGACTGAATATGACTCGTTTGAATGAGCTTTTTGCTTTTGGCCAAACACTTACGTAATTGGTCACAAAATCATGTAAATCTATATCCAAGCTGCAAAATTATATAAAGGTAACACCAAGTTAATTAATTGCTGTTATATACATTTCATTATCTCATGCATTAGAATGCCGCTTTTCTCAGCTTTTTAGCAGAAGTAGAACTTTAAAAGGAAGGAATATCACCTGAACCTGCTAAGGCATATGGTACAAACCAAACTCAAAAAGCTAGTGGTCCAGTTTCATCTGCAACTAAAACTTCTTCCTTTTTTCCTGTTTTTTATGCAGTCAAGCAGTACCGGAGATGACGAGGAAGAGAGGGACTGGGCAATCTGGACCATTTCAAACTAAAACCTTAGCTTTATTTTGACCTTTTTAACATAAAATCGGATAAGTTCAACTTTACTTCGGTCACCCCATACGCAAATCTGATGTTACTTGTTAATTAAGCTCCAATCTTATAATGAAATTAGACCTTAATTCTTCCCTCGGAACGCTACGCTTAGTTTAAGTACTAAATTTTTATTTAAATTAAAGATTAAAAAAAAGCTGAAAGTACAAGCAAGGCAAAATTATATCCAATCATCAGCACTCAACTCAACCCTCCTGGGAGAAGCTAGTACAGTACTAAAATTTCTGTACATGCACTTGGCCCTTGGGATTAATTAACGTGAGAAGCAAATTAGTTGAAGTTATTTTAATTAATGTTACCCCATTTTGTTATTATAAAATTAAACTTTTAAAATCATTAATTGACATAGTTATAGTTCTTTATCCTTTTTGAAATGTTTTATTAGTCTTATTGAAGTAAACAACTACATTAATATAGGTTAATATTGCATTAAAATTAAAAAAGAAACACTGAACAAAAAATGTAGAAATAGAAATAAAAGAATGCTCTTCAAAAAGTATAACAACAAAAAGGGTATAAAAAGTTACATTTCCATACACACAAGACAACATTTTGCATCAGATAAATAATTCTCATTTTTAAAATATATAAATATTATATTCATAATCGTCACATGTGAACTAACTAATAGAAAAGTGAAGAGCATGTTCGAAGGGAACAAAAAAAGTACCAAGTTTTGGAGCTTTTATATGTTAACATTTACAAGACAAACCTCTCATGCTATCATTTTCTAAGCAAATGAACTTAAATTTGTGAAAAATATATAGTTGTTGAATATTCTTAGATTTATTTATTTTTATGTGGTTTCTATTATATTAAGGAAATCCTTCCTTTTCATGAATGATTTACTCTTTTTCCAAATGCTATTCTTGTTAGGAAAGGAGGTGTCGGTCATAAAGCGACAACAAACCAGAACAAAAAAACCTTTCCTTGTGTGAACAATCACAGCCAATCCAAAAGAAAAACAGCAGCTAACAAACTCACCAATACACGAAATTAAGTAGCAAGAAATAAATAACACAGGCAATTTTTTACATGGAAAACCTCCCTCAATGTGAGAAAGGAAAAACCACGGGACCTAGTCCAATAAAGAAAAACTCCACTATAATCAATCAAGTTATAGAGTTTTTCACCTCTAGATACAACTAGAGTCACCACTCAACTCAAAATACAACAATAATCATCAACAAGATGAAAAAATCAAAGAGTTGAGAACAATATCACTCTTAAAATTTCAGCAACTTCGACTGAAGATCAGGGAATCTTGGAGACCTCTAAATCCAATCTCCACCGTTCAGAATGAAGAACAACGAGAGAGGAACCTCTGGTTAAAATTTCAGGTCGATCCGAAAAGAAATCACCATCCGACCGAAGGCTAGAAGATTACTGCACAAAACTATAAAAAAATTCTCTCTCTCTTCCCTCTCTCTTCCTCTCTCTCTTCTCTTCCGGCAGAATTCTCTTCTACTTGTCTTCTTTAAGGTTTAAAACACCCTTATATATGTTAGGCTTTGGGCTCCTAAGTGGAGTGGACCCAAACCCAACAAATCTTCCCCTCACGACTAAGTGGAGGATCTAACAATACCGGCTATCAAGCAAAAAATCTCAAGCTTCCCTTTCGATAATGCTTTAGTCATCATGTCAGCACCATTATCATCTGTATGAACCTTCTCTAACTCTAGCAACTTGGAATTCACCACATCTCGTATCCAATGATACCTAAAATCAATGTGTTTCGACCTTGTATGGAAACTAGCATTCTTACCAAGATGAATGATACTCTGGTTATCACAAAATAACACATACCGGTCCTGCTTGAAACTAAGCTCAAGAAGAAAATTTTTCATCCACAACAACTCCTTGCAAGCCTCTGTAGCTGCTATAAACTCAGCTTCTGTGGTTGACAAAGCAGCACACTTCTGCAACCTTGATTGCCATGGTATAGCTCCCCCTGCAAACTTGATTATGAAACCTGATGTAGACTTTCGAGAATCAACATCTCCTGCCATATCTGCATCAGTAAAACCAACTAACAAAGGTTTATCACCACCAAAACTAAGACTCAAGTCAGTTGTACCTCTGAGATA
>JANTNU010000008.1:20060204-20070463 GCA_024752395.1 Erythroxylum havanense
TTATGGCTACAGAAAGCTCTTAACATAATCTACAAGTTTCCAGAAGACAATTTTCTCAAATTTTGACTAAATCAAAAGTCAACTCTCAAAGGCCAAAAAGTCAAACATTTCACAAATTTTCATTTTTTTTACACTTTCTCTCTTTATTTCTTGACTTTCAACTTAATTTCAATCAACTCATCCACCTCTAAATATTTTTTATTTTTACTCAAAAATCGGGATCCAACAAATGTCCCCCGTTTACTCAACTACACATTCTCAATTGACTACTAGCTCTATTCATAACCCGATTTGTTTTAGAAAGGGCCAACGGAATAGTTATTAATTAAACAAACACACATTTTTTCATTGCCTACCTCATTTCTTTAACTAATCATTCTCATGACAAGCTACTAACAATGTTATGTATTCGATTGACCTAAAATTATAAATGAATATGGTAAATTCTAGAGTGAATGAACCAATATCTTATCCTAAATAACATACATATTTGACTGAAAGAACCTAGAATATTAATTTCATAAGCTAATAAATATTCGCAACCTAAAAGACTATGTTCAAAGCTAAATCGATTCTGTTAAGTCTTAGCCATTGACACATTCACACAAATCACACTTTGCAATCCTAAACAAAACTAACATATGACATGCAAAATTCACATTTAAATAAAAAAAACATACAATGCATACAATCCTTCCCATGCTTGCATAACACATTATCCTCAATGTGAGAAGAACAAAAAAACAATACATAAGGTTGGAACAAAAATAACGAAACAAGAGAAATATGAGAACAATTGAAAATAACAATAAAATACAAGACAAGGGTTAGAATGTATAACCCGTCATGGTGATTGAGATGGTGATGATGATGGTGTTGAGATCAAATCCGCTTGAATCGATATTGCTTTCCTTTTTTATAATTGATTCAAAAGAGTAAGAGAATTAGTAATCCAACCCATTCCAAATCATTAAGATTTTTTTTTTTAGAATTTAAAACAAATCTAACTGTAAAATAATTTAAATCTAACTACTAAGCTTGCTAAGTTATGGTCATTAGTTTGACCTTGCATATTTCGAAACTCAGTCGGGATCAATTATGAGTAGCTTGCGTCCACTCGTGTTTCCCAATTTTAGTTTCATAGCCTATAAATAAGCTAGAAATTGCAAGATAATCAAAAAGATAATATTGATAAAATTAAGAAAACCAATTAAGTTCAGTAATGTCCTTGTTACTAACAAACTGACAATTAAATAAGGAATAATATAACTCCCTAAATCTTTTATTGAATCTAGCAGTTTGTCCTATAAGAGGGTGATCTATTCTTGTTTTTCCTCAATCACCCTTGTCTCCTCTTCTTCTTTTGCTCCATGAACAAAGACTTCCTTATATTCTTCAAGCTTTATGTAATAGCTTGTTTCCATACTAAGGGTTATAACCTTATACTATTGCACATAAGTAATATCATTGAGAATTTATGAAATGCATTTCATTTACAAACAAATATTCACTTACACATATGAATCATGATTTAGAAATGTTGCAAGGATATTATGTGCACTCAGTTGACATATTCCAAGTTATTAAAGTTTTAAAATGGTTATGATATGATTATGTATTATTTGTGTCTTGAATTTTGGTTTAATGGATGACAATTAGTAATTTGGAATTATTTGTTACAATTGGAAGATTAATGAATCAATATGTATAATTGGACTAGGAAAAAATGTCAAGTGGCAAGACAAGTTGACACATGATAGTAGAAATAAGTGACACCTAGCAATAGGATTGAGAGACTAATGGCTTAGATAATTGAGTGACAAATGCTTAGGTAATTAGGTGGTAAATGGCTTAGGAAACTATAAGACATGGGCTAGTTATGGAGTGACAATTGGTAGCTTATAACAGAGGACATGTAGCTTATTCCTTTGGATGACAAGTGTCTTGTCAAGTGTCTCAACCCCTGCCACACATCTATGAACACACACACACACATGAATGACCATCTTTTCTCTTGTTTTTGTTATATGCTATCATCTTCTTCCTTCCTCACTGCCGATATACACATTTAACCCTCACAACTTTGAGTTTTGCCCAAAATTTTCACTTTGCCACTCCAATATTTTATTGTCTTCATCTTATTACTAAAACTCATTTCTATTCCCCCCTAAAACTCATTTCTATTCCCCCTTGTTCTTGGAAATTCGCTTGCAAGCTTGGAGGGCTAGGATAACTTGTTGATTGAGGTGGAGTTAGAGCTAAAAAAGTAAGTGAAAATTCTAATCTTTGTGTCATATGTGATAGAAATCTTATGATGAATGAATTGGGATGAATTACATTAGGTATTGATGATGAGGTTGTGCTAGAAATTAATGGATGAATTGGTTACTTTTCTGTTTTGTTTTTGATGCATAAGAGCAGTAGGTTAAAGGTTGTTATATGGATGATCTAGATTGAGATTGGAATTTTAATGAAGGTGAATTTATGCTATAGAAAAGTGCTAGTGAAGTGTTCTTGAATTTGGAAAGAAAAAACCCTAGGACTACATGGATGATAGTGAATGATAATTTCTATTTTGGTTTTTGATACATGAAAATTATATGGTTTAACAGTTGCCAATTGGATAATTTTGAGTTGAATTGGAGATGAAATTGAAGTATAATTAAGGTATAATTGAGGTATAATTAATGGACTATGATGAAGTTACTTTGAATTTGGTACGAAGATGTGAAAATTTGGAAAGAATTGACGGAAAATGGATAGAAAACTTTGGGTCACTCATCCAACGATCATAGGAAGGTACACCACGATCGGGGGCAACGCTTTGAAATGCAAAATTTCTGTTTTGTTTGATTGTTGAACCAACTAGGGATAAGTCACTTTAGTGCATTTGGACTCAATTGGAGCTTGAAATGAACCTAGTTTGATGTTGGATTAATTGGTTAAGGGTTTGATAAGTCTAGGTTGTAATTGATGCGATAAATTAAGGAATGGATTATTTTGATATCAATGTACTTAAATCTAGAAGTTATGAGTTGTTAAAAGTATAAAAGTGTTCTTGTGAATGAAAATATGATTGAAAGGATATCAGTCATGTGAATTAGGCATATATGAATTAGAATGGGGAAAATTGTATGAATATATAATGTTAGAAAAGGATTGGTGAATGTATGAATGATGAATTTAGGGAAATCAAACTTACTTAAGGCATAGTTTAATTGCAAACAAGTTATGTACAAGCTATAATATTTGAATGATTAAGACTTGTGATTAAGGCTACATAACCGGGAAAAGTCAATTGAGCATGCATTAGATATGACACATATACGTGTGTATGGTTGAGTAATTATGTGATTGATCAACTTAGTAATATGTGAATCATGTGTGTAGTGCATGATTAAAGAAGGACAAATTGATCGTCAACATCCAAACATTACAGGGTAATTAAGGCAATAGCTCACTAGAGCATAATATGAGTTAACCCAGATGTTTTCTTACTAAGATTAAATTGTTTAGATTGAATTTCAATTATTAAATTTTTATGTATATGATTACCATGATTTTAGATATTGTTAGTCTGTGGAGTTTGATATTCAGGATTGTATTGGAAGTGCTTTCTGTTTGTATATGAATATAGAAAATGTGTACTTAACTGAATGTTGAATGTCGAACTCAGCTCCGAAGAATGTGATAAATGATTGAGCACATTGAATGAAAGGCATTGATAGCATCATATGTGAATTGATGCATTCCATCATATTAAAATGCATAATTAGATAAAGGAGTTGTAACCAGAGTGACCAATATAAGATAGAGCTTAAAGCTCAGGAATGTGCACAAAGAGCCATAGGCTCAGTTATTAATGAGCTCGGTATCCATAATGAGTACGAGATAGTAAATGAAATAAGCTTAGTATCAACAATAGTTACGAGACAATAAATATGCGCTCAATCACAACAAAGTAAAAATGAATGGAGTCACATGTGCATTTGAATATGAAACTTGATATGTGTCATATAGATGACTGAAATGAATTATTAAATTGCTATGAAACAATGTTATGCTATAGTTGTATATAAGCTATACTTGTTGGGATTAAATAGTATGAGTAATTGCGATGAATTATTGAATTGTTCAAATATAGTGCTATGCAATGTTTGTGCATAAGATGTATTTATTAAAATGTGATGAAAAGTGATGTGTTGTACAAGTCTGGAATAATGTGATATATTTATTAAATTTGGTTATATAATGTTGGTGTTTGTGTCCTGACTTGAGTGAGCACATCGCTGATGGTTCACTCACCGAGTTTGCAAACTCATCAAAACTGCAACGTTGATTTTCAATTACAAGGGAGAGCTAGCTTCTAAGGTAATCTAGTAAAAGTATAGTACCTACATTTTGGGGACAAAATGACTTAAAGGTCTGGTCAGTTGATTTTGAAGAGTCTAGTTAGAGTATTTTGGTTTAGCGTCCCCTTTCATGTTGAACATTTTGTATGGGGTTGTAAACTTTGATATAATATGTAATGTTTATACATGAGTTTTAAATTGTAATGACACAATGAATGTTATGTTTGTGAATGAGATGAGAATGGTTGATCTTTTAATGATCTTGTGATATGTGTGATGTTATAAATAAGATAATGTGTTTGCTCTAACGTGTCATTTCTTAGGGTTTATTCTCGGATATACTTTGGTACACTAAGTAAATGCTTTATGAGAGTGGTATGTTACATTTTTATCCATTGCCATCTATTTTACTTCTTGTTGCTTCTTTAAAGAGTTGACCACATCAATTTCCTTGAATGAGTCACCTTCTTCTTCTTCTCTTGATCTTCTACAAGATGGATTCAACTTTTTTTTGTTGGTGTTTGTATCTCCTTCCCACTCTTAAGTGTGATAACCTTACACTACTCTAGGTTGTATTTTAATGTTTCTCAGACAATTTTCCACTATTTTCTTGTAAAATTCTTGGAAAGTTGTCTTAATTGAAGCCCTAGGTTGTAAATAGAAGAGGCACGGTCTCTCGTTACTTACTCAAAATTCTCTTCTAGTCTCTTTTGGGCCTCTTTCATATTCATATGCTTATTTATAATCTTGTTTAATTTAGAATCCCATGATCTAGACTCATCTTATTGAAATCCTAATAGGTCTTAATGTCCTATGTGAGTCTTTAAATTATTAGACCAATAGAAATCTAGGTAGTTCTGCTAACCCGAATTGTACGTGTTTAAATAAGGATGATGATTTTTCTGATCAAATTATGCCTCATTGAAGTCTACAAAGATCGTTTTCTCCCTAGAATGTGTTTCCTCCATCATTGTTCTTTCTATCTCTTCTTGATATTTGACTTTGTAGATTTCTCATTGTGGCCTTGTGATATCCAAATTGATGTGTCTTCTAGTTTGCGCCCAAGCTTTCTTATTTTCTTTCTTTCCTTTTTTTGTTTTTAATAAATTTCTTGTGATTGGATACCACAATCACAAGAGATGGTGAAAATTTATTAGACTAAAAGAATTAAACTAATCCTACTAACTCCCAAAAACAATGTCAAAAAATTGTTGAGGCAAGTTTTAATCTATTTAAAACCCTCAAAATACTGCAAGTGCATAAGTTATGGGTGTAGTATGTAAGGTGTCAATCCCTTGATGAGTTGTTGAACTAATCTGATTCTAATTATCTAAGACCTAAAGAATTATAAAAAAAGGAAATAAAAACTACACAGAAAAGTAAACACGTAAAGATGTTTGATTGGAATAAAAATATAAAATTAACATACAAAGAGAATCAAAGTGAACACCACCATATTAGCAATGGGAATCACACAAGGAAGATTAGCCGAATATGAGAACGGGGGTTTATCCTATTATCAAATGCTAACATGACTACGTTTGAGTTAATGCAGAATTGATCATAAACTTTTGAAGGGTGGATTACTCTCTCTTGAGTTATAATCATTAAACCCTAAATCATAACCCCTAATTGAATTATGAAATTTGGAATCTCTTAATTAATAAAAAACCAACAATTATAATCGAATCTTAAGCCCTCTAATAAATTACTGGGTCCTCACACACGATCTCTCTTCATCTAAATTCCCAATTTGATTATTTGCATGATCTATTAGATTGTTTAACTCTCATTATCCAATCTAATCATTTTACTATCAGTTGACTCTCGCGATTTATTACCAAATCATGCAAATAAGACAAATAATCACAACACCCAATGTATTAAATCAAAAGAAATAACATTAATATTGATTCAAGAATAAATCCCTACAGAATCTTATAACATCATTATGAAAACCAAATCCATCACTAAAAAATCCATCTTGTACATTAAAAAAAGAACAATAAAGATGAAATGAAGTCACTTGGAAGGGAATCGATTGAGAAGATGGCAGCACAACAACCTCTTTCTTCTCCTTTTCCTTTCTCCACCTTCTCTCTTCTTCTTCTTTTCTCCTTGGATCTTTCTCAAAGTGCCGAAAAGGTCTAAAAACCCCTCAAAAACTTTAATCTAAAAGGTTGTTTGCGTCATTTGTCATGTCAGGCATGATTATGGCACCAAATTTTGCTTTTATCATAATCATATAGATGAGCCCACGATCATGGCACCTTCGCCAAGCTTCTGTCATGATCGTGGCCCTGTTTGCCCTAAGCTTCCTTTAAATCTCCTCTGTTTTTCTATATTTGACCTAAAATACTAACAAACACATCAAGATACTTCAAATGCACAAAATTTAAGCTCAATAGCATGCTCTAACATATAAAACACTCAAAACACAAATGTTTAACTAAATAACATAATCTTAACATAAATAAGAATTAATTATTCAATTTAACAACTAAACACATACTAAACTACCTATTAAAACGTTGTGCAATCTACCATTATCAAGCTATAGAAGGATCCACAATTTCAGCCATGGGTGTGTCCTAGATCATGTCTATCGTTATAAAATGACAAAGAGATCTATGTTCTTAGAAATGGACATGTCCTAGACTATTCCCATTAAAATTAAAATTTTCTTAGTTATCACGACTTAGCCCATTGCCATACTCACTCAAAATCCTAATTTTTAAACTAGTATTTAAAATATGTTTCTTTTCAATTTTTGAGATATTAGTTTATTATATTTTTCGATGCTTCATTTTTTTCTCTGTTGAACTTTGAACTTGCCAAATAATTCTTTCTTTATGATATTCAAATAATATATGAATTTGGATCTTGATTGCATATAATAAATGGGTCAATTCTCTTATACATCTATGTTAACTTTTTTAGATTTGGTCTAAATTTATCTGTGAGTTAAATGGAATTTGTTTCTATTTGAGTTCTTCCAAATTGATTAATTGTGGTGGTATGCAATAGCTAGATTTCAACATAAGTAAATTAGTCATACGACCAAATTTAGGAAGAAAATTAAATAAGATAAGGTGATCATGGACTTAGTTATGACTGAGAGAGAATTGTCTACCATCAAACTTTTCACCTACATATCTAAGAGTTTTCAAGATAATCTTTATTTGTTTACTAGGAGGGTATAGACTTTTTATTTTATTTAGAATAAGTATTGAAGATATAAGCATTGTAAAGGATAAGAGTTTCATTTACAAGACTAGGAGCAAGGTTAATGTTAACTTCATTTACATAGCCCAAGATATATGACTTATTTAGGAGGAGAATAGATTATATTAAATTTGGTAAATGTAGGTTAGCCATATAAGGCGGTTTAAAATAAGAATAAAGTATTATCCTTTGTTTACAAAATACCTAGTTTATCCATTTATACATGATCTTAGAAGTGTGAGTAAAGTTAAGTGAGATGGGTTTCTTAGGAATAATTTTCCTTTAGGCTTATTACTTTTCAAAGTATTGAGAATAAACAGTATGGAATGCAAGTCTAGGTGATAAATAGGAGACCTACATTTAAAAGAAATTTTAGAGAACTCAATTTTAATGACATATAAATTTGAAAATTATGAGAATGAGATGATTAAGAAATATGGGAATGGGTTTATCGGATATAACTTGTAAAATCAAATACAAAGACAAACTATAAGATAAAATACCCTTCCTCCTTCAATGTTTCAACTTATTTTCAAAATTTTCCAAACTTTAGAAAATAAATGCCTAAAATAAATTAAAGAAAATAAAATTCAAAAAGAACATCATAAGTCAATTTATCATCATTATTTTTTTAAAAATAGAGCTTATCTCATTTTTATGTGTTGTAAAACACTTATTTGTAATTAATTGCTCAAATTCTTCACTTTCATAATGACTATATTCATCCCATATGGCTTTGAAAGCTTATTGTTCACGTTTCTTATGTTTATGAGGCTAGGAAATTAAAACTTTATAATCATGTACATTTAGATTTTTGTGTATTTTTTTTGATGTCTCTTCCTCTTTTAGTCTTTTTATTTTGGATGAACTTTCTAAATTTTCTTATAATAAGAATCATATCTTCATCATTACTTTTACTTGTTATGGTTTCTTCTTCATTACTTTTAATCTATGAAATTTTGAATTTGAATACTTTTTATTTTGGAGATATCTCATCTTCTTATGTCTTCTTAAGTCTCATCTCTAGCTAGTGACTTAACATTCATCTAATATTTATCATTTTTGTCTTCTCTCACTTAAAAAATTAAGAAAAAAGGATTTCAAAATATTTTAAATAACAACATGATTTGTCTCTTTATTTGAATTAAAAACCTCATAAAGGAAACTAAATAAATTAAAGCAAGAAATTTTTAATCTCCCAATTAAAACTTCAATTATGTTTTCTTTTGTTAAGTAGTCAATTTCGCTTTGATTTTCTTATCAATGTCTTTTAGCCATAGATGTGATCTAAAATCCATAGACGTGGATATGTTACTAATGAAAGGAATCATGTATGAGATTAATTAGTGTTTTCTTATCTTTCATTTAATTTTCATCAAGTTGTCTCAGTTAATAGATCACAAAATTAACATTGCTAGAATGTTGGAACAAGTTTGTGGGAAAGTGGGATATTTGTGTATGTGAATGATTATCCAAGATCTCCAAAGTCATTTCCTCAACATTTCTTCTTTAAGATGTTCTCTATTGCTGATGCTTTTGATCAGGAATAATGCATTATATTTATACCCGTGTTCAAAATTAATGCATGGATTGATCACAACTACACAGATAAGTAATGAACTTTACCTTGATTGATAATCATCTTTGTATTAGATTTATGATAGAAGACCAAAAAAAAGTTATATCATATATTTTGTATAATTTGGTAGTTTATATATGTAAGTTATGATTTATGTTTGGAATAGACAATATATAAAAGTATCGATTATGTATGTAATGGAATTTTTTTCCTTATGTGAATAGGTTATAAACTCAACTTCAACTAGTTATACTGACTTATTGATGTCCTAAATCGTAGAAGTGTGTTAGACTTGAAAAGAACATTCAAATAAGAAGTCTTTTATTTTTAAAGATGTAAGATCACTTATTACTTCATGGCATGTGCTCTAGGTTTAACTAATCTTTAAGGGTGAGTGGCAAACTTAGAATGTACTTGTGTAGGAGATTTTTGGCTAGATAAAAAATTATATTTCGATAATCTTTGCATATTTTATGAATAATTTGTTAATTGCATATAAATTCATGTAATTTTTCATTTTCTTATTTAATTGTATACTCATCTTTCTATTGATTATCTATATGACACGTTATTGTTTCTATTACCGTTTCAAAATAAAATCATTAACATAACTTCATCATGAAATGTCGACTTGGAAAATAGTTTTCAATGGTAGAAATGAGCTTGAATGTAGCGCCCCCTTACCGTAGGATACGCACCGGGACGCCCGTAAGTCATTCCGATACATAACCCACGATGAGGGTGCACTACGAATGATCAATACTATAATCCACATGGCAACCATATAATAAAACCGAAATATCAAATCACTAAATTTTGAAACCATAAAATATTCTCATTTCAAACCTCGAAACATAATTTACAAGTTAATCAGTTTCTACAATCTATGTAGCGCCCCTTTACCATAGGGTACACCTCGGAAAACTCGAAGGTCGCTCCGACACGTATCCCACGATAAAGGTTCACTACTAGAAAATTTCGCTAATAATCCATATGGCATCGCAGTAATTAAATCACAATAAATCAAAAATCAGTAAATTAAAATCCAAAATAATAATCATCTGGTACAGTCATCCAATGTCAGAATAGACAAGTCTATCAGT
>JANTNU010000008.1:20095286-20110466 GCA_024752395.1 Erythroxylum havanense
TTTTCTTATGAATTTCCTCAAAGCATAATTACTTTTATTTCACAATACATATATAAAACCACTCATTTACTTTCACTTCATATTTCTAAATTTCACTCAAAAATCGGGGTCCAACAATTACAGCACATTTGAATTTATTCATTCTAAGAAAGGAACATATTAGATCCTAAAAGATTAAACGACTTAATCTTTAGTCGATATAATTTAAAGTTTCAAGAGGGGTATATTATTATCATTTTTAAGTTGGATATAATTTTTTAATTTTTAATTATTTTATTTTATTTATTTACTAGGTCTTTTAATCAAACAAATAGTTCTATAGATCTAATTTGCCTTGACCATGTCGATCTTTTAGCGGATTGCATTTCTGAAGAACCAGGTTTAATAGATAAGAATGACTTGGAATAAGATCTTGGATGAGAAATTGTTAACATGTCATCTGGTGTAATAAATTTAAATGATTGTAACGATGAGACTCTTCTTATTGATGAGAATATTGTATTAACAATTTGAGTGAGTACTTGATTGATTGAACTTTCAAATTTTTATTTTTCCTCTTCTTTTAATTTTAGTTATAGTTGATGTATATATTCAATTATATATACGTAATATAAATATAATTGTAAATATTTTTGTTTCAAATTTCACTTTTAGTTTGTTATTTTCTCAGTATGAACTTCTTTTGTAAATTGTAATAGATATCTACTATTTTTTATATTTGATGTTTTGATGTAATTATCTTTTTTTATGTGATGAAATTGTAATATTTTAAATACTTTATATTATCATTGATTTTATATTTGCATAATGGATAAATGATCTTTTTTATATTAATTATTTATTATTATATGTGAAACATATGAAAAGTAATAATAATAAAAATAAATAGATTGTTGTTATTTTAAATTTCTATTGATGATTTTTGGAGATGTGATTGATGTAAAATTATCAATTATTTTATACAATATATTAAAAGACTATATTGTAATTTTTAAAAAAGTTTAGAAACTATTTTATACATTTAAAAATTACTCAAAATAATATAAGGATATTGTATCCCAGCAGAAACTAACTCCAATCCTGGCATCGGTCGGTATTCATAGCACTAGTTATAAGTGTGATCTTAGAATTCTTTGAACCGTCTGGTTGCCAGCTAATAATTTAGTAGCGAGGTAACTGTCGGTCCCCACATGGGACGATTGCAATTTGGAAAGGAAACTGAGGAGCAAGAGATGAGAATGTGATGCTCAAGTCATGGATGTCGTCACCTCGTCGGTGGATCAATAATTCGTTTGAATTTTCCTACGCATATCCAACGACCTCGGCCGTCTTATTCTGTATAGAAAAGGAGCGGCAGAGGAGACGAGAGGAGGATACTGAAGTCATTGATGTCGTCATCTCGTGGGTGGGTCGATAGTTTCTTTGAATTTCCCTTCCCATGTCCAGCCACGTAGGTGATTCATATGAAGGGACAAGGTTGGATGTGACTACGGAGGCGATGTCATTCTAACCAACCACTTTTTTTTTTCCCTGGGTTGCTGACATTAATAATTAACATGCAAAAAGTAGAACATCATTGCAACCAAAATTTAAGGCTAGGTGTAAGATGATGTCATTGTCTCTCGTCTGAACGCAGTTGCATGCTCTTAGACACCAGTTGTAATCTGGAGTTTTCCAATGTAGAAATAGCTGCGAACTTTCGCATGTAAAACTTGACTAATTGATGATTCGCGCTCAGAAAATTATCCAAGCCCAACAGTTCTCATGTAATTGAAAAGTATTCTGTATATATTTTAATAATTAAAAAATGTTCAGTTAAAAATTTAAGAGTTGTTTATTTCCGTTTTTAAACTGCGACTTTTGTTATGGTGGCTAAAAGGGCAAAAACAAAGTTAAAACTCGTTTGGTCTATAGTTTTGTTGTTGATAGTTTTTAAAAATTAAAAACCACAATAAAATTAAGAAATTGAAATTGTTTGTTTTTATTTTTCCCTATGTTTTCAGTTATGATTTTCAAAAGAAAAGAAATAATTTATTAAAATGTGTTAGTGTTGTATAAAAACAAAATAAATTATAAAATCTTAAAATATGTGCTTTCTCTAATTTTGGTAATCATTAATGAAAAGCCAAGATGAAAATTATTCCTAACTCTTTTTTTTTTTTGGTTATTTGTCTAATTATTGCTTTACTTATGAATGGCCCACGATTTTTACCAAATTGGTAAGAACTTCTTCTTCTTTAAAGTCCAAACTTCTAACTCCATATCGGTGATAACATTCTTATCATCCAAGAACTGCTAAAGGGCTACTACCATTCCACTTATGCTCCTAACTATACAATGAAAATCAACTTTCATAAGGCCTTCAACAATATTAGCTGAGATTTCATATTGATAATGTTCCAAGCTTTGGTATTTCCAGATATCTTCATCGGTTGGTTAAAGTAATACATCACCTTTACTACTTTATTTGTGCTTATAAATGACAGTCCAACTAAATTTTTTAAGGTTGCCAGGGGTCTTTTACAGGAGGATCCTCTATTTCCCTATCTCTTCATTATATATATGGAAATCCTTAGCTCAATTATTAAACAAGAAGTGTTGTTTAATCCAAATTTTAGATACGATTCCAAATGCAAAAAGATTGCTTTAACTAACCTTGGGTTTACACATAACATCCTTCCTTTTGGTGGAGCTCAAATGAGCTCCATCAACACCTTGATGAAGGTACGTGAGAAATTTAAAAGCTACTCTAGGTTACAAATCAATCTCAGTAAAAGCCTCTATCTTCTCTCCAAAACAACCAATAATCTCCAACCGTTTGTTGCACAAGCGACTGATATGTATCCCACTAGCCATCCAATAAAGTATTTGGGACTTCTAGTAACTGCAAAATGCCTCAAAATCTAGAAGTACTTACCCCTCATTGAAAGAATTAAGAGAAGAATTAGCTCATGGGTGAATAAAACTCTATCCTTTTTTGGTTAATTACAAGTCATAAATTATGTGCTTAATTCTCTACATATATATTGGAGTTCCCACATCTTCCTCTCCCAAAACATTATCAAAAGTATTAAAAGATTCCTAAAAAATTTTCTTATGGAGCCATCTGGATGGGTATAAAGATGCAGCAAAAGTTAGGTGGACTGATACACACCTCCCTAAAGAAGAAGGTGCTTGCTTATCTCACTTATCAAAACCACAAACCAGGCTTTGATTCTCAAAAGACTTTGGTGGATTTTGCTTAATAAACACTCACTGTGGATAAGATGGCTACACTCTTATTTTCTATGATGTAGAAGTATATGGAAAATATGCAAAAGCTCCTCTCATTCCACTTCTTGAATCAATTACTTACTCTGAGAGACATGGTACCGATGATGTCACAAGCAGAGTTGGTAATGATCCAAATTCTACTAATATATTTAACTAGAATGGCTACTCAATCCATACTCTAAACAATAAAATTACCAATAATCTCTTAAGAAGAAGATTCCCTAAAGTTGATTGGCATAAAATTGTGTAGAAAAAAACACTTACTCCTCGGTTATTCTTCATTCTTTAGCTTGCTATCCATAATAAGCTTAATACTTTAGACAAATATCCTTATTTGCAATCTGATATAAATTGTCCTATGTGTCAACTTCATGAAGAATCTCGAGATCATCTTTTCTTCACATGTCCCTTTAACTTCAACATATAGTAGAAGATTAAGAGGAAATGTCTATGGACTGATCTAGGTAACACCATACTTGACATCATATAAAGCTTATCAGTTGGGACAACTCGTTTAAAACATATTCAATTCATCATTATTCTTGTTTTAGGAAATTGTGTATACACACTATGGAGAGAATGTAATCTCAGAAAGTTTCCAAATAAAATTTAGCAAGAGAATCCATTCAGTTAGCCATTATATAACAAATACGTGAGTTGTTGATTGTGAGGAACTTTAACAACAATGCACAACTGATATATCATATTCTTTGAACATTTGAACACATGCATGCTTAATCTATTTTTTTTACTTATATTTTGTCTTTATTCCTTACATATTCTTTTTAAGGAGGGTAAACGGTATCTCTTTAACATTTTGTCTACCTTGTATTATTATCATTTTTACAACTAATACCATTTTATTTTTCAAAAAAATGCTCATGACTCTATAGACTAAAAAAGGTTAAAGAAATTTGCATTTTTATAATTTGTTGTCTCAAATTTGTGTTAATTTGTATTTTCTACTCCTTTACTCTAAAATTGTATTGAAGTATTATGACATAAATTCTTTGTGACTATCCCAGGAAGAACCATTGATCGTCTCCTCTCTTGTACTTTTTGCTCTTATTGTTGATGAGGAAGTAAGATTAATAAATTTGAAAAAAAGAAAACTTAGACAAATCCCAACTTATTTTTTTTCAAAGAATTGATGAAGGTTTACAATTTTATTTTATCATTGTGATTGCTTAGGTTTTGACATTCTTAATTCCTCGTCGAGATAGTGCATTAAGAAGTCATAGAAAGAGTCAAGATTGTCTTATAATTGAGTAAGCTAATACTTAATAGCTACTAGATGATCATTAGGTGGAGATTCATAATTTGGTCATGAGTTAGTAATCCTATCATCTACAAGTAGCTCCATATTGTGAATAAGTTTAGACAAATAAGGACCAATGTAATACATGAAAGGCTTATATGGTGGTACAAGCTATTGATGCTATAATGACTATAACTGATAAGGCATATGACCATTAATGAGTTGGTAATCTATACCTTTACTATTAAGGGTAATAAAATCGAAGAAGAAATCTAGATTAATCTTATATTTAGTGGGAGGGATGCGAAAATGTTGGAAGATGAGGTTATGGATTAGATTATATGAGATGTTTTGTTGGACCTCGAATGTTTCATAGAAGTTAGAACTATTTGAATGAGAAATTTTGGAGATTAGTCATGAGTAAAGAGCAAATGAATGAAAATTCTTGAACCAAGAAATGATAGACAAGAGTAAAACAGTGAATGAGAAATGTGGAAAGATTCATATTTTGCTCGGGTGCTTTTAGTGGATAAGATATTTCGAAATGATAAGAATTAAGGTGAAAGTTAGAAGTAGAATGAAAGCAAAAATGAAGTTGCATTTGTGTAGTAAGTTGATGAAGAATATGTACATATGTGTATGTTCTGTTGTTGGTGTTCATGATTAATCATGGACTATATTTTCTTTATGGATGATATTGATTTGAAATGGAGTTGAGAATGCGGAGTAAATGAAGTAGAAAAGATTTTCTTGGTATGAGTTGTGTTAAGGAAAGATTGTGAAACAAAATGGATGGTTGATCTGAAAATGTTTATGGAGTATGTTTCAGTCTTTTAGCCACATCGTTTTCTCTAGTTATCTAAACAAGATGATTCTTGATTTTATTAAACTAGAAACATATGGAAACATTTTTTATGAAGATATCAAATTTCAATTCTGTCTCTAAGAGTCTCAAAATTTGTCATGAAGTGAGAACTGAGTGTAGTACATTGGTGGATGAATGTAAAATTCATCATCAGACTTCAGGGGAAAATTGGGATTGATGTAGATAGATCTTGGCAAAGTTGAGTTATTGAGAGTTGTAGACCTTTTTGTTATATTTCCAATTGTATATAGCACGAAAATTTTGGACATTGGAGTTGAAATTCATGCCTAAAACATATTCTGTGATACTGTTTATAAACTTCTTCTGGGTTATTGTTCATGTTACATTTTCTTCTTCAAAAGATGGAATTTGTCTTTGAGGTCTTCATGAAAGTTGTAGCTCTTGAAGTCTTATTTCAAGCCATCTAAAAAAAACTTAAATTAGATATCTTTAGAGTAAGTTATGACAATTTCAATCTCCTTCTGTGTGATTGTTCATAAACTTCTTCTGGGTTACTATTCATGTTATATCTTCTGTTCCATTTTTGATCCTTTATAAGATGGAATTTGTTTTTGAGGTTTTTATGAAAGTTGTAGCTCTTTAAGTCCTTTTTCACAACATCCAAAGAATACCTAAATCAAATAAATGTAGAGGAAGTTAAGACAATTGCAATTTTCTTCTGTGTTACTGTTCATAAACTTCTTATAGGTTACTGTTTATATTACATCTTCTATTCCAATTTTGATCGTTCAGAAGATGGAATTTGCCTTTGAAGTCTTCGTGAAAGTTGTATCTCTTTAATTCCTATTTAAAAAAATCCAAAGAACACTTAAATAAGATATCTGTAGAGGAAGTTATGACAATTGCAAGCTTTTTTGTGTTACTGTTCATAAACTTCTTCTGAGTTACTATTCATATTACATCTTCTGTTCCATTTTTGATCCTTCAAAAGATGAAAATTTTCTTTGAGGTCTTCATGAAAGTTATAGCTTTTGAAGTACTCTTTCAAACCGTCCAAAGAAAACCTAAATTAGATATCTGTAGAGGAAGTTATGACAATTGCAAACTTCTTCTATGTTACTATTCATAAACTTCTTCTGGGCTATTATTCATATTACATCTTTTGTTCCATTTTTTATAGTTCAAAAGATGGAATTTGTCTTAGAGGTCTTCATGAAAGTTTTAGATATTGAAGTCCTATTTCAAACCATCCGATGAACACCTTTAGATGAAGTTATGACAATTGCAAGCTTCTTTTGTGTTACTATTCATAATCTTCTTCTGGGTTACTGTTTATGTTACATCTTCTGTTCGATTTTTGATCATTTAGATGATGGAATTGGTCTTTAAGGTCTTCATCAAAGTTGTATCTCTTAAAGTCTTCTTTGAAAACTTCTAAAGAACACCTAAATCAGATATCTATAGAGGATGTTATGACAATTGCAAGCTTTTTCTATGTTACTGGTCATAAACTTCTTCTGCGTTACTGTTCATATTACATCTTCTATTCCATTTTTGGTCCTTAAGAAGATGAAATTTGTCTTTAAGGTCTTTATTAAAGTTGTAGCTTTTGAAGTACTCTTTCAAACCATCTAAATAACACCTAAATCATATATCTGTAGAGGAAGTTATGACAATTGCAAGCTTCTTCTCTGTTACTGTTCATAAACTTTTTTTTGGTTATTGTTCATGTTACATCTTCTTTTCCATTTTTAATCATTCAAAAGACATAATTTGTGTTTGAGGTATTTATTAAAGTTGTAGCTCTTGAAGTTTTATTTTAAAAAATCTAAAGAAAACCTAAATCAGATATATGTAGAGGAAGTTATGACAATTGCAAGCTTCTTCTGTGTTACTGTTCATAAACTTCTTATGGGTTACTGTTCATATTACATCTTCTGTTCTATTTTTTATCCTTTAAAAGATGGAATTTGTCTTTGAGGTCTTCATAAAAGTTGTCTTTTTTTAAGTTCTCTATCAAACCATCTAAAAACCACCTAAATTGTAAATCTATAGGGAAAGTTATACTAATTGTCCCACGATAGGTTCAATTTGATTGAGGATAAAACCAGATTAAATTCTTTTGGCTACAGCTTCTGCTCTAGACACTCAAATGACTTGATTCTTGAACCATTGGACTTGTAAGAAATTGATCTACATCTGCACCAAAAATTGTAGCCATATTAAATGAAGTGAGAGAGATTGTGATAAACGTGGGACGGGAACAATGTGTGTGTTTTTAAATACTATGAACTAGTGTTAATCCACTAAATATATTTCGACATTTTGATGATTTCTATATCGGTAGAGCTCTAAATGAGATGATTCCTGATTTGTGGTGAACTAGAGACATGGAGATAAAAATGGTATAAAGAAATTGGAATCTAATTCAGTTAAGATGTTTAAATTTCGGATAGAAGTTGCGCCTCGTATATTGATTTAGACAAGAGCAGTCCAAAAATGTTTGAAGTATATCTTCCGAATCACTGAATCAAATTAAATAATTTTGGTGTCATTAGAAACTTAAGACAATGGGGGACATACTCTGGAAGAAAGTGTTATGTTAGAATGTTCAAGGGCACTGTTGGCAAGACACTTAAGTATAAAAGACATAAGGCATAATTAGAAGGGCAAATGGGACAATTCTCAATCATTAAGGACATAATTGGAAGAAGAAGTGCTATCTTGCTTATAAATGAAGAAGAAAATGTGAATGGAAGGAAAGAAGAAAAGAATAAAGAAATGAGAAAGAAAAAAAAAGAGAGTTTGATTGTTGGAGATAAAAGAAGAGAGTTCAGCTAGGGTTTCAATGGTGTTAACCTTCAAGAGAGATTTTGGAGTTGATCAAGAAAGGAAATAGGTAGAGGAAGAGAAGAGCTTCCCTTTGAGCTAAGGATCCCTTCATTTGGTGAAGAATGAAGGTAAGATAATTTTAAATCTTTTAGATTTTTAGAAGGATTTTAGTTTATGAAGTTTAGAAAAGGTTTGGGTTTAAGTATTCTAGAACCAATTTTAGTGATTGTACTTTGAGAAATTTTCAATTGAAAACCCTATTGAGTGGGATTTTTGTTATTGTATAAAGGAATCAAAGAGGCAAGAGGAACAAGAGAAGACGCATGTTTGAACAAGGCTATAAGCAAGGAAATCAAGGTGGGTACATGTTTATAATAGAGTAAATAAGACACTACTATTTTCTTTAAATCAAAGAAAGTTTAATGTTTCCAATTACATCATAAGTGCTGCATTCATTTTCCATGAATGATTTATGAAATTTGCTATGTGTTTGCTACATGGGTTGTGTGATGATTTTAAAAAAGTGATTTTTTAAAAAGATCAAATGTACATGAATTCATGTTTTTGAGAATGGTTTTCAAGATATATATCAAGTATATGAAAAAGCAAGCTTACAAGAAGTGCCATTTTAGGCACCAAGCTTACAAGATTTTGAAATATATGTGTTATATGGGTTTGTGGTGATCCCTTAAGTTAAGTTACGCGCACATTGACTAAGTTAAAGGATTCTCCCACCTGCCCGCTAATGGCATGGAGCTCCTTCATGGACTCCTATAAATTCACTACACAAGACCCTTATTGGAATTATGTAGTACATTCTATTTTGGATCCACCCAAACCATTTTGATATGCTTATGTGCTCATGACAAGTTTGATGCATTCATGTTTTGCAACTTGTAGATTTTGGCTAAAAGCCTAAGAAGCATGTACTTTATAAACTCACTTTGAAATTTATTATGACAAGTAAAATGATTTCAAAGTTTTTTTTATCTTTTTATTATAAACTGTTACCCAAAAGTTTTCAAGCTCACCCCCTTCCTGTCCCCACCTCCAGGTGATGAGCGAGAGATGGAGTGAAAGAGAGTCAAGACATCACTCCAAATTTGCTTATTTTGTATTTTGCGTTTTCGGATTATGTTGTAAGGTGGCTTGAAAGGCCATTATAGCTTTGTAAAATCCTTTTGTTTTGAGGGTATCGAAATGTAAATGATGAAAATTATTTGTATGTAATGTATTAAAGAGTATGATGAAGTAAAGATACGCTCAAGTCTTATGATGTCCGCAAGAGGTTGGGTTCTGAAAACAATGCCCAACTTGTATTGTTTCTTTTTATTGGTGCTACTAAAATGAATCATATTGAGTAAAATGAAGTTATCAAGATGTATGTTCTCTCTTAGTAAAAGGGTGTAGAGGAACCAAAGCTCATCAAATCCTAGAAATGTAAAATGGCGATGAAAATAAACAAAGTTGTACTTGATAAAAAGATTATAAGATTTAATAATAACATTGAAACGACAAATAACGTTTAGTTTACTAATGGATTTTACATGACACCTAACTCAAAGATGATTTTGACTTGTTCATATACAAATTATAGTAAAATTTGACGTTTGGTATGATAACTTTCAGAAGAAAAATTTTTAGGTGTGAAAATGTCTAAAATCTCATTAATAAGGTCTACACCTTGGACTTTAGAAAAGAGGTGAGTGTTGTCTTAGAATATTTAAGATTGAAGATATTTAGAATTTTTAGACTAATGTGATAATTCTTGGTAAGTAGAGATTCCTATCCTTGATTAATAAAAAATTGTATAAGGTTGTATTCTTTAAATTACTATAGACGTGATTAGAGTAATTAAGTGATTTTCATATAACCCGGGTAAAATATAACTGATAAATTAAGGATAGTGAAAGTCAAAGAACTCATCCTTATGACTAGAATTAGGCACAAGCATAGGAGGAATTAGAGTCTCTCTCATGTCTTCGAGTTCAGTAGAAATACATTAGTAAATGTTCTAGATATAAAGAGGGAGTTTTATCACATTCTTCCCATGAGAATAAAATGTGTGAATTTCTTTAAGGATGGAAACAAAAGCTTTCAAAATGGTGAGTATTCATGATTTTTAAAGGTTTAAAGACACCTGGAGGGAATGAATTTCAATAAAACTTTAAACACTTAATCTCACCAACTTTAATTCCTATCCATCATAACAAGTAGTATTATTCATCTAGGAAAAGGTAAGATAAATTATGAAATACACACAGTTTAGTGAAAATTTTAAAATCAAGGCATTTTGAGAAATAATTGGTCATGATTTTCAGATTGGCCAAGAATTCACAAAGTTAAGTGTTGGCATAGTTCAAATATATTCCTAGTGATGGTAGGTAATCATGAATTGCACAAGGAAATAAAAAACGATAACTTAATAAAAAAATCCTAAATTTATTCATAAGGAAAAATGCAAGAAAAAATTTAAATTGGATAAAAATAGATATGATTAGAAATGCAACCATTAATTTCACTAATAAAGGATCAATTTGGAAAAATGATAAGTGAAATGCAAAGAAATGAAAAATCCCTAATTCTACAACCATTATATCTTCAAACTAAAAAAATTGGTGCCATCTAATTGTAATTGGATGAAATTATATGTAAAAAAAGCTTTAATAAAATGAAAAATGATGAATTAATCATTAATTGGAGCTTACAGGAGGGTAAAGAACAATCTTGGACTCTTATAGAAATGTTGAGGCTAGGGGAGTTGCTTAGGCTATCATTCAAGAGCTTGATTGTTAATGGTAACAACACCTTGTTCTATTTCAATAATTAGTGCAATTTAGGCCCTTTTCATTCAAGAACTAAGTTTAATTGAATTGGATTGACAATCATCGTTAATGCCAAGGTAAAAGAAGTAGTTGATGGTGATGATTAGAGTTACAAATCGAGAGGACTATCAATAATTAAGGCAAACCTCCAAGTTATAAATAAAATCCAAATAAAGATGACTGTGTGGTTTGTTTGAGGGATTGTGTGAAATTTACTAATAATTCATGTTTGGAACTCACTTTAAAAGAGTTTCAAGGTGTGACCTAATATGGACCAAAATCTTAATTCTTAAGGCTTCACTAATAAGTTAGTTAGTAGTTAAGCAATGTATTAAAGACAAAAGATAGGTATTTTGGCTCCATTGATCAAATGTTTGTTTTGTGTCAAACATTATTTAAATCTAGTAATGGTTTGTTCTTTAAGTATGGATATTCATAAGTCATTTGATATAGGATACAACAACTTCTTCATATTAATTATAGTGCAATAAAATGGAACTTAATTATTGGGTAGGCTAGTAATATAATCAAATTGATCGGGAAGGATTTTAATATCTTTAGATCCCCATTAATTTAGTAAATTTACATCGCTAGAATATTTGATAGAAGAAATCAGGGAGAAATCAAGGATAATGATTTCATTGTTTTCAATTCATTTTTCTCTTTACATATATTTGATTTCTTAGTCGTAGATGTATAACTAAATATCTAGATGAATCCTATTTGATATCTGACACGTGTTGATTATTTTGTAAATGCAATTGATTGTTTGATTTATTGAGATCAAATTACTTGTTTTATTTATGTTATATTAATTTGGAATATTAGATCATAGTTTGATTTCAAATGTAGCCATTGAGAAATCCTACATTTGAATAGAACCATGGTAATTGGAAAGAGTTGATTGTGACCCTAGAGATAGGATGACATAAATCTTACATATTAGGGTCAAACATAATAAAGGGATTCATAAAACGGTAACAAAATCCTAAAAAATTTGACTTGAGTAATTCTGTTAAAAACCTTAAGATTAGTTGTTAGTAGACTCAAGGTCTGATACTAGCATAGCATAGAAGTCTCCATGGTCCAATAAATCAGTAAACTAATTGCATAATAAAAGATCAATCTGTTAAGGTTTAGGGGGATTTAAACATAAATACTAATCACTTAGTATCAGTAATTTACTTAGTGTCTCATAATTTTCTACTTTAATTGTGTTATTCCTTTATTGTATTTGCTTAATTTAGTTTCTTTAATTAAAAACCAAAATTAATTATTAGGTTACTCCTTGTGTGATTAACATGTACTTGTCTGTATTAGTTACAACTACGTCGTGCACTTATGATATAACAATATTGAGTAACTGACAAAAAAAGTCAATCATATTTTTGACGTCGCTGTCAGGGATAGTGATATTAGGAAAGCCTGAATGTTATTACCCTAGTCATTTTCTTTTCATTTTCTTTTCTTTTATTTTTATTTTTATTTTTATTTTTTTGTAATTTATTTTATTATATCTTATTGTATTATTTTGACTTGTTTATTTAATTATCTTCTAAACTTTTGTACATTGACATTATGTGGTAGATTATTTTAGGCTTTGAGATTTAATGTCATAGCCACAATGCACAATGGAAGGATGAGTAAATAGTATTTTTATGGGAGCTACAATTTATCTTTGCAATCTGTATTATTACCAAATGAGAAAAGTTTTCTCATATGTTTTCAAAGGCTTAACTGATATCTAGGTCTGTTACAACATTAGTGTGAGTTATCACTACAATCATAAATATCAAGCACCAACATATATATAGGAGTGACCGAACATGCAACCTTAAGGTGCGATATATGAGAATAGTTACAATTCAGAATGAAGCAGCTCTTACACCTATATATGGAACAATTATTCTCTAGATGGATACTTATAACACCAAGTAGCTCCAGTTAATGAGGCAACTCTGAAAGATATGATGACTAATTTCAATCAAGAATCAATCATGAAGCATCAAGAAATAGAGGCTCGTATATAGTATTTAGTTAATTGGATGAATCAACTAGCAATGATACTATCTGAAGAGATCCAAGGGAGTTTTCCTAGTGCTACTGGAGCATACCTTATAGAATGTTGAATGGCAATCACCCTTAGTAGTGAAATAAAGATCCTAGTAAAAGAAGAAGAGGAAGAGGAGGGAAATATTTGAGATAAAATAATAGAATACATTGCCAAACTTAAAGCTACTTGACATGAATTTGAATAAAGATTTTCTTCACTTGAACATCTTGAGCATAACGTAGAATGTTAGTTGACCCTATTAATGTAGTCGAGTGAAGAAAAGACAACGATTAGCTTCATGAATGGCGGCTTTTAAAAAGAGTTTCCTAAAGAAGCTTCCATCCAAGAAGGGAAAGTAGAGGAGTGGCAGAAGGTAATTGAAGAAGATGAGCTAAAAACCTTTGTCCATGAAGAAGAAGAAGAAGAGTGGAAAAGGTAGTTGAGGAAGAACTAGCAGAGGAACCAAGTAAGGAAACAATTGATGAAGTATTATTAGTGACCTTAAATATGGAGGGTTCCTACTTCCTCAAAGACAAATTATTTGAGTTTGCTGATGATTTAGGGAGTTTCATTCTCCATCATTTTATTAACAACTTTTCATTTAAAAGGGCATTACTGTAGTTAATTGGTTTTACTAACTTAACACATCATGTTCTTTCGATCATCCTTCAATAAGTGACTAGTTTATAGGTTATGAAACTGCTTTGTAAGGAAAAAGGTGGAAACAAGCCGTTGATTATTGATCCAAGATAAAGTTAACCATAAAGGTTATGTCAAGCTACCAATGTTAAAAAAGTGCTGCATGGGAGGCAACCCATGAATTAGGATAAGTTTTAGTTTTATTTCATTTGTTTCTATTTCATGCGTTAGTATACAATTTTACTTCATGTTATCTTTATTTCTTTTGTTCTTTATATCCTTTTCTTTTATATTTTGCAAGGGTGTAGTTCACTATTGGATGGATTTGAAATTAGGAAATTGTCGAAATTAGGAAAGCACAAAAAAAGCCTCTCACTTTTATCTACACTTGTATTGTGTACATTGGGGACAATGTACAACTTTAAGTATAGGGATAGATTCAATGAAATTTTAACAACTTTTTCTAGTTTATTAATTTTTAAATTTTTTTTAAAGCTTATTATAATCTTAATTACAAACCTTATTAACTGATACTTTAAATTGATTGAAAATTTTCCATCAATATTATGTTTCATTGTTGAATATTAATTAAATTGGTATGCAAAAGGATGATGGTTATAATAAAATTAGTTTTCTAAGTCATATTTTTAGTAATCATTGAGATGATTAAGTTGAATGAAATTTGTGTATTATTTACACATATATAACTAATTTTTTCGTGAGCTTTTAAACCTAAATAACAAATTTTAAAAATTTGTAAAGCTCTTTTTTTTTTCCTTTTATGTGTGTGTTATCATGTATAGTAGGATGATTTAAAACTTGCTCTTGTTATACATATCGAGGCTATATTTGTTAAATTATATGCATTAATATAATGAAGGCACTTAGATTTAACAACTTATTTTAGCCTATTTCTTTAAAAATTAACATACCCTAAAATTTACCTTTAGGAATAACCAAGTTGAGGCTTAGTCATTTTTACGGATTTAACCCACATATTAACCTTTATCCTATTTTTTGTTAAAGACCTTGTTATTGTTTTGAACCAACCTATACAAAGACCTTTTGATTTTTGTTTATAAATTAAACATAAGTGGTGGAGATGTGAGTTAATTGCTATCATATGGTAAGAATTATATTATGCATTGATTGAGAGTTCTGATACTTTTCACCCTAAACACTTGACTGCATTGAGTGAAATCTTAGTGAGGGTGTAAAGAGATATGCTTTTGATTTTAATGCAATTGTTGATGTGATTACTATTAATATTACTTAGGAAATTAATTTTAAGACAACTTGACTTTAATTGTATATTAATTTAATTCAATAGGATATGATGATGTCGGAACCCGGCCCGGAGACCGGACTCCAACTGTTGGATCCCGTTACTCTTGAACCGTAAAACATGAAACTTGATCATCTCGTCTTATGGGGTTTATTTCACTTAACCCTTGTAAGATTTACTCACTCTACT
>JANTNU010000008.1:20122013-20132247 GCA_024752395.1 Erythroxylum havanense
TGAAGATCATCACCAAAAGTTGCCAACTCATGGATCCAAACGGCAACGTACCGCTCAGCCAGAATCCGGCAGAACCAATTTATTTAGCTTTTAAAAAATATATGCCTAACAACCGAGTGGTCCAGAAAAAGTGACATGGACATGGTCGATGACGACCCGACCCATGCAAGTGACACCAATTATGCGTCCATAGTTGCCCTTTAGCGTTGACCTCGAAAGACCTCAGAAAACATGAAAAAAAAAACAAAATTAGGAAGGAAGAAATAAATTAGGAACTCTGTGCAATTATGGCGAAGCTTCATGGCGGCTGCAGTTTGTGGAAAATGAGGCCATTCCTGCAATAATTATATCTTCTCCACTGCAACCCACTTTTGCAGCTCGCTCCAATATCTTTCATTGTTATCACTCTCTGTATCTTCCCTAATTTCAGACATGGACCGACGCCTCCATGAGACCATAAGAAAAGGTGATACATCCACCTTCTTAAACTTTGTTCAAGAAAACGAAGCACTAATCGATCACACGACCCCAAAGTCCACGAATACCATATTACACATAGCAGCTCGTTTCGGGCACTCGGAGTTGGCCGGAGAGATAGTGAAATTGAGGCCGGAGATGGTGTCGGCGGTCAATGAGAAGATGGAGACGCCATTGCATGAGTGCTGTAGAGAGGGGGTGGTGGAACTGGCGAAACTCTTGGTAGAAACTGATCCTTGGGTGATTTACAAGGTCAACCAGGACAACCAAAGTGCTCTTTTTGTTGCTTGTGAGAAAGGAAAACTGGATGTTGTCCAGTACTTGCTTGAGTACCAGTGGCTACTGACGTCGGAAGTTGATGGCTTATCTACTTCTCTACATGTTGCTGCTTCGGGAGGGTACACAGGTAATTAACACCTAATTACCATATTCTTCTTCTTATTGTTCTTATGGTTATATTAGTATTAATGAAATATTTCTTAGAAAAAGAGAGGGCAAACTAATCCAAAAGTAGAATTTGTTAGAATTTACAATATAATTATGGGTCTATACAAGGAAGAAAGTTGGACTACGTACAAGTTTAAGTGAGGTTTTATCTTAAAACTAATTGGTGATAGGTGGAGTAGCCTACTAGACTTATATGTTAGTCTTTTTTCTCTCTTTCTTTAATGTGAGACAAACTTTTATTTTTTATATTTCAACATACCCTCCTGATGTGTGGGCTTAATGCGTGACATAATCTATTATTTCAAGATATTAACGATTAATATAAGAGCAACTTGCTCTGATATTATGTTAGAATTTACAATAAACCTATGGGTCTATACGAAAAAAAAAGTTAAACCACACACAAATCTAAGTGAGATTCTATCCTAAAATCAAATGACAATAGGTAGAGTAGTTAACTAAACTTATACGTTAATCATCTTTCCTTTCTTTCTCTAATGTAGTAATCGTCTTTTTATATTTCAACACAATTATGTGCAAACTTATCTAGTACGTATGTCCTATAAAAACTAAAATTCATTATCATATTTGAATTCTATGGCTTTTACATTAGCACTCGGAAGAATATAAAAAGTGGATTAACGAAATCCACTTGATTTCACAATTGTCAATATTCTTTTAGTTCTATACGACACGTAAATTAGTAAGGTAATTCTCAAAACATTTTGAGAGGAGGCTATTATATTCTTCTTGGAGTATCTTATGTGAATGTAACAATTTGAGGACACTTAGTATATTTGTTATTGGAAAATTTTAAAATAGTATCTTTTACGTTAAGTTTAAGCTTTTGCATTTCAATATCTACGAGTTTCAATTTTCCAAAAATCATCTTTTTATCTATTAGACGATTCAAGTTTAAGTTTTTACTTCAAATGAGAGAAAACTTTATTTAATAAATAAATATTTTTAAAATCTATATATTTTAGAGAAATTTAAATTGAGGAAAGTTATTTTATATTTTTCGAAATAATTTTGTTTTAAAAAATAAATTGAATATTAGTCATATTCATCGTAGAAACAAAAATTAAAATTAGTAATTATTTTTACAAATTATAAATATATGAAGAAATTAAAATAAAAAATAAATCTTAAATTTGTCTTTTACGACCGACTAGTTCCTATTCCCGCGTATAGCTGGAATCCACTACAGATTCATCATTCATGTATATTTCAGAATGGTTGACTTGACTTACAATCAAACAACTTGCTTGTCCTAACTATAACCAGTCAAACACGCGTACGTTTCCTTTATAGTTTATACTACTACTTTCTGAATCTATTTCAATTCTTTTAGTTATAAATTTCTTCTTATAATTTTTAATTCTATTGAATAAAATATCATATTCTTTTGCTAATAGTTTATACCATTAAGGTTTTGCTAGAACACGTAACCTTTATATTTTAGAAACAATATCATATAAGGACTTATATAAACAAACTTATATATTGCTAAGTTGTATAGTTTAAATTAATATAATGTGTAATTATAAAATTAAATGCAATACATATCATAGTTTTTATTTAAAAATTTTGTAAAAATATACATTTATTACATATAAAATTTATATTTGCAATTTTCAGAAACATTTCATTATATTTAAATTATATAAAAATTTCAATGGTGTTGACCATAAAAATATTTAAAATTTGTATGTAAAAATAAATACTAAAATTATACGACATGAAAAATTAGACGACAACACTTTGTTAATCAAAACCAATTTATAAGAAATAACGCTAGAGACAAACTACCTTGGCCTACCAGATCCACTCGTAAGCCCTATGATCCGTTATAGGGTGACACAGGGAATTACAACACGGAAACTATGATCTTTGTATATTAACCCTCACATGGTTAACGCTCCTTCCTCTAAACCACTCACTGGTTGAAGGCATCGACTCCCAAAGTCGGATTGGAAGTGTGTATCACTACGTAGCTGTTCCAGTTATCGGAGACTTACACCCCTCAACGCCCTCACTTGGCAACACGGGTCTTACTGCTCACGCCTCTTAGGAACCCTACTTCACTCATACACTCTTACTCTTCATTCCCCGTTCACTTCTGACTCAAGGCAGCGAAAATTTATAAGCTGATGCAGTGTTTTAAGACTGTCATAGATGTTCTGATACACAAGATCTTTATTCAAGGCAAGTGTAGAGCATACTAATCTCTGCAATCTTTTCACTAAAGGGTTTCAAAGAAGAGACACTATTTTTGTGAAGAAAAACTCTTCATTTTTTCATATATCAAATGAAAGTCTAAGTATATCTTACAAACTGGGACGAGGCTTGCTTAAATAAGCAAAGCGAATGACATAATCGTAAACTATCCTAGAGACACAATAATACAACTTTAGAGAGATAGTCTGCAAGGATGTTTTTGTGACCTTTCAGGTGTTGGACTTCAAATTTATAGGTAGAGAACCACTGTTGCCAGCATAATAGCCGACTGTTAGGCATCTTTTTCCCTACCTGTTGAAGAATCTTGGAAAAAGCAGTGTTATCCATTTCAATGACAAAGTGATAAGGAGTGAGGTGAAGTGAGAACTTTTCGATACCTCTTTTTACTGCAAGAATCTCCTTATATGAGATATGATAGTGACTTTTAGCATAAGAGAAAGCTCCACTAGCATGTCCACAATAATAACGTTTGTCATTGAGTTCTTCAATAAAAATAGCACCCCAATGTGTGTCACTAGCATCTGTTTGAAGGACACATTGTCTGTGTTCAGGAATCTTTAGTGGAAGAGGATCCTGACTGATTTGCTTAAGATGTAGAACAGCTGTAGTTTGTTCTTTTCTCCATAAAGGTGGATAATTGGTACAAAGGAAATATAATTCCTTGGGATGCAATTCAAAGATAGATTCTATCAGCCAGACCCACATATTGCAAAAGAGTTATTGCAATTTCCATATGAACATCTCACGGTAAAACAAATTCAACAATTTATATTGGTCAAGAAGGTCATATAATTCAGTAGTGACTTGCTCTTCTTCTTCAGACCAATTAAAACTGACACGCCATCGTTGACAATGGCTGATAGAGCACATCATATTACAGTCAGTCATGCAATAAGGGCGATGCAACAAATATAACACATAGGTGTCATTATGGGACAAAGTTGCATCCCATAGACGATGTTGAGATAACAGAAAATACATCTCCAAACGTCATTCCAGGATCAACTGGGCGCAAAAGAAATGGATAAACACTGCATGAAGTTTTTGGAGCCATCAGCCTAAAATCTTTTACCAGTGGCCAGAAATAGCTACGTGACGATAAATGTATAATTTTTAAAAATAAAATTTTCTTCATTTAAAAGCGATAATAATTAAAGATTATTAATTGTTAGTTATTTAATTAATCTGTCACTAATACCTTTTAAGTGAAAAGTTAATAATAGGATGTGTTTTAATTAGAGTATTAATTATTTTATAGGTTTTCTCTTAATTTCATAATTAAATCCCAGCATGCATAAAGTTAACTTTAAGTTACAATTACAAGAAATTGGAATAAAGTTAACTAACACGGTTGTTAATTAAATCCGAGCATGCATGCAGAAATAGTGAAGGAAATCCTTAAAGTACGGCCTGATTTTGCATGGAAGAAAGACCTTCATGGATGCACACCTTTGCACCTATCCTGCAGCAAAGGCCATCTCGAGATAACCAGAGAGTTGCTAAGGCTTGACACAGACTCATCTTCTTTACAAGACAATTATGGTCGTACGCCTCTCCATGCGGCAGCCATCAAAGGCCGAGTGAACATCCTCGACGAGTTGCTCTCTGTAAGCCTCGAACCTGCTGAGATGTTAACTACACATGGTGAGACAGTTCTTCATCTTGGCGTCAAACACAACCAGTTCGATGCCATTAAGTATCTGGTTGAGAAGCTTAACATCACCAAGCTTATTGATAAGCCCGACAATGACGGCAACACCGTTTTGCATTTAGCAACTGCCGGGAAGCTAAGCACTGTAAGAAATTTCTCTCATCAGATAAAATATATTCTTTCCCTGAAATCATTTTGCTACCGATTTCAAATATTGGAATTCATATTGTCTTTTACGTGATTGAGATTAGATGGTCATCTACCTCCTGAAGCTTGGTGTCAATGTAAATGTTATAAACCGTAAGGGACAAACTGCTCTTGACATAGTGGAGTCTGATGTGAGCAACTCTGGTGCACTCCTGATTTTACCCGCTTTACAAAATGCTGGAGCCAAGAGGTGTGATCAGTTACCGCCAGGTTCGCAAGAAATTCACCTAACGGAGCAGGTAAAAACTTCATACCAACCATCACCATCGCCAAAGAAAACAGCACAATCTCCAGGTCGACATAACAATCGCCGTAGCCACCGCAGACGGCGTGAAAAGCAGCTAGAGAACCAGAACGAGGGCCTACGAAATGCACGTAACACAATCACTGTGGTGGCGGTCTTGATAGCCACCGTCACATTTGCCGCGGGAATCAACCCCCCAGGGGGTTTTGACCAGCAAAGGGGTCGAAGCATAATGGCAAGGCATACTTCTTTCAAAGTCTTCATGGTGTGCAACATTGTGGCGCTATTTCTATCCCTAGGCATCGTCATTTTCCTTGTTAGCATCATACCTTTCCGACGAAAATCATTGATGAAGTTACTGGTGGTGACACATAAAGTGATGTGGGTATCCGTGTCGTTCATGGCTGCAGCTTATATTGCGGCCATGTGGACGATTGTGCCGCAAGGGAAAAGTATGGCATGGACGTTGGTGATAGTGGTGGCTGTTGGTGGAGGGTGTACCATGGCCATTTTTGTTGGTTTAGGGGTCCTGTTGGCTAAACATTGGATCCGCAAGTTGGAATGGAGGAGATCTAAAAGGAAAAACGATTCCCCGACTAGTAGCATTAGTCGTGTTGAAGAGTTGCAGACAATGAAAAGGGGCATTGGCGATTCCACTAGTAATTCAGACGTTGATAGCTCTGATCAAGGAGGTTACCACTTATATTAGTACCAGTAAATCCTTAAGAGTTGCTATTATGTCAGTCACGGCCCAATTAATAAATATCATCAGGCCTTGCAGGTTCCTTCGCCTACGGGTTTTCGTTAACTCGTGCTTGTACTTCACCATAGACTTACAGTTAGTGTTTATGTACCCTTTTCCATTAAATTTAAATTTAATTATTTTTTCATTCGTGAATGGAGTTGAATTCCAATCAATTATTCATACTTATCTCTTCGTATAATTAAGATGAAGATATAGTTATTATCTTGATGGTGATAAGGCTTCTAACTGTTAATACTTGTATATTGTATAGATAACGTATGGAAATAGTCAATGATTTTAAAATCGGATCAAATGTTGGTTTGACTAAAATAAATATAATGCAATTTATGTTCATAACTTCTCTTAGGAAAAACAGGCCGGTGTAATAAACCGACCAGTTTCTTTAAAAGCAGCCCAATTTTTCTAAAAATAAGTTAAAAAGTCATACTTTTTAAGTTATGTGAAACATATGGTCCATTTAATGGTATAGGACCCACTGTCTTTTTAATGAATCGGGATCCACCAGCATTTAAATTCCTCTTTCACAAGGTAAAAAAACTATATAACTATCTTTCTTTCTATTACCTAATCTTAAAAATGAATGATTGAATTAAAACGAAAATATTAAAGAAACTGATCAAAACTACCAAATCTTAGTAATAAATAAGACTGGAAGAAACTAACAAATAAATAAGATCCATATAAGAATTCCCTTAGAAACTTCCAATTCTTACATTTATCTTCATTCAATGATTAACCCTAATTTCCTGAAACGGAAGAAAATTTAAAGTTATAACCACATTTTTTCTTAAGATACACAACCTCTATATGCAAATTGATTTATTTAAATCATTTTCTAATTAAAACTTCTAAGAATACACTAAATTGTTTTATGATATCCTTTAATATATTTGACTCTAACTTAAAAAAGTTATTTGGTCCTATCTTTAGAATTCCATACAAATCGTATTAATTATTCATATCACGATTTATTCATGCATGTGATTTTTCAATCCCTATATGTGAAATCTGAAGATGAAATAAAATATTAGTAAATCTTAACTTAATCAGAGTAAGTAATAATTAATAATTCATAATAAAAATTAGGTCTTTCTTTAAATCAAAGAATCAGTCTTAAAAAATAGTTTTAGGGTTCATCCAATCTAGATTTAGTCCAATTTAGTTCATGCTAAGATAAAAGAAACCAATAACAGTAAAGACATAAAACAAGATTAAAAAAATCATTCTTAAGGATTCTTGAAATCTTGATTTTCTTAGTTAAATCTTAATGAAATCCCCTTCTTTCGTCCAATGTTCCTTCATTTTTTTTAAGATGCTCTATCTTTCTTCCTTGTGATTGCTCGTTAGTCTCTCCTTAATTTCCAAAGAGCTCCCTTTTTTGTTTTACCAAACCTTAAAAATTAAAAATGTCTCATCTAGTACAGGTTTAACATATATATGTATTGATCTCGTGTTCTTTATAGCTATAGAAAATCCAAACTTTCTTAAAAGATCACCACTAATGTGAGTCACCAACTTGGACATGTGTTACACCTATATTGGCTTAGTAACTCCTTAATCATACATCTAGTTATTTATGTTTGGATCATAGGTCTAAAACTATGAACAAGGATTTATGTTTAGGGCCATATGCTTTTATATGTCAATTTCTCCATGAATGATAATGGACCAGGGATAAACACAAGGATGAACATAGGATTATTTTTGACTCATTTTTTAAACACAGGTCCATGTTCAATCCATCTTCATCTAAATTCATGCTAACATCTCTCTAACTTTAACTTCCTCAAATTTGTCCCTTTTTTAGAGAGCTAAAACAAGGCCTTTAAACAAAATGTAGTCCATATTAAGTACCATATCATATTAAATTATCCAAACAAATATAATCTAATGAAAACTTATTAGGTTATGATTAAAAGTGCAAAACTATAAGATCTACTACTAAAGAGAATATTAGTTTGTTAAATTTTATATAGATAAATTAATTAGTAACCTATATTCCATATTATACCTATAAGAATGAATTCCTAAATAGTAGTGGCATAAGGTAATAATTGGATAATATAAAATTTAGCTCTATCTAAATTAATTCCATTATAAGAAACATGGCCTAAAATTATACCATGTTTAACCATAAATTGACTTTTTTTGTAATTCAACATAAGGCTAATCTTTATGCACCTTTTCCAAAAAAACTGTAAGATTATACAAATAATTATTAGATGACTCTCCATTAAATGTAAGATCATATACAAATACCCATATGATATGCTTTCAAGTTTCAAAAAATATGCTAAGCATCATAAAGTAGTTGGAGCATTACATGGACCAAATAACATGTAATAGTAAATAAAAGTGCCAAATGGACATGTAAATGTTATCTTTTCTTATACTTTAGAGTAAAAAATATCCTGGACAATCATCAAGGAAACAATACTTAACATGATCATCTAAATTATCATGCATTTGATCAATAAAAGATAAAGAGAAGTGGTCCTTACGAGTCACTAAATTTTATTAATATTCTATTTACTCTTAACCTATGTTGAACGTGGATAGGCACACTATGAAAGAAAAATGCTTTAGGCAATGACATATTTGCAAAAGTTTAAACATATGTTGCTAAAAATTAATATAATGCAATAGTTTTCAAAGTGTTGCCTTTAATAATATTAAAAACAACAAAATAGGAATTTGTTGCTACTTATAACAAAAGGAAACAAAATTAAACAAATGTCGCAATAAAGTCTTATATATGCAACATTTGAAATTATGGTTATAGTTTACTAAAGGATATTATATTATATCATATAAGTACATTATACACATAAGTTTTGAAGTGGGAACAAAAAAAATGAAATGAGAGGCTTAACGCGACGACGACCCACAGAGTCGATGAACCTACAACCTAAACCAAATCACCACCATCTCTAGTTTCCCAACCATTCAGACACTAGCTTTTCCAGCAGTTGACTGTCATTCATAGGCATCAGTCACATAACGAAAGTTACACAATAACTCCAGCTTGTGTGATAGAGACATTTAATAAAATCATTATTTTCTGAAAAGTATTACTATGTTTTAAGAATAAAATCATTGTTTGTAACACCAAAAGTAGTAATTAATGAATTTAGCAATGATTAAACAATTTAACCAGTTTGACCGATTCAACTGTAAAAATCTTAAATCATCTAATTTTGTGATTTGGCTATCAACTTTTTGATTCAATTTACTTTAATAACTTTTGTTTTTAAAAATCTATCAATTTATTAACTAATCAATAATTTTTTAAATTAATAAGCTCTTGTAACTAAAATAAACTAATTAATTTTCATTTAAGAATCTATTTTTTAGTTAAAATTAAAATTTTCTTATAATTTTAATTTCAATAATAATGAATTTTATTATTTAATTACTTAATGATTAGCTAATTTGTTAGTTGATAAAAAGTTAAAGAATAGAATGTTAAAAAGGAGGACGAATATAAAATTATAAGAATTAGTATAAATAATTATTAATAAAATTTTAATAATTTCTTTAATAATATTTTGACTTAATTACTATCCTAATTGGCATGCAATGTAAAAAAAAGTTTATGTGGAAAGATAAGAAAATATTTTTAATTATATATATATTTATATATATATTGAAAAATTCAAAAAAGTTTTTATATATCATAATATACACCTCGTATAGCTTACAAGAATTGCTTCTCGAAAGAGTTGTGGAAAATGTTGTCATTGGGTTTCAAAAATCCCAAAACAACTCCGCTGGCTAAGGATAAATTATAAATGAATTAAGCTTTCGTATTTTAATTATACTGCTCAGTTTTAGGAAATTATTGCCCTTTCATGGCTCCTATTGTTGCTCCTAGATGACGAATGTTACAAGGTTGATGAGGCTTTGCATTGCAAATCAGGTATGCTCTCCTTTGTTTCTTGATCATTCATCGAAAGCTTAAATGCAGGTGAAAGGATGATTTGTTCAACAAACGGGTATGCCTCCTCCTATGGAAAGACAAACTTTGTTGTTCGGTGCCACATTTTTGCATGAGATCCAAGTTTCTACATTACTTCCATAGTATAAAGGAATCTGATCTCTTCTTGACAAATGAAGGAACTGTTGCTGGATTGAAAGACAATCAACAGCCAAAATTCCACTCTCAGACCGATTAGATGACGAAGCTGAGATTGTCTGGACA
>JANTNU010000008.1:20213179-20233553 GCA_024752395.1 Erythroxylum havanense
TACAACGAGTTAGTTGACATCATGACCTAAACCCGGCGTGTTAAGTTAGTTTAGACATAATTGCAATCTGCATGTAAGGTATGAGGAAGCCCAAATCTAGGGACATAATCACGAAATTGTCATGTGGTAGAGATAATAAGCAAATCATTGTCACGTCGAAGTCGCGACATTAGAAATGTCGAAAGGGACCACCGCTTTAGACACTTTGTCACAGAGCAGGCAACCTGTAACTTCCGGAATTTCTCCACACCCAAGACATGGAGGTAAAGCCCACGTCCTAGCAAAAGGCATTTAATTAATAGTTAACCAGAAAAATATATTTTTTTTTCTTGAATTCAAAATCAATAATTTATTTATTTAAACCTTAGAAGTTGTGGACCTAATTTTGCAAATCTTATATACATATATCTTATCTGGTTGTTTCGTATTTTATGTTAAATTTTATTTATTATGTCATATAAGTTGACTAAAAGTGTATATATATATACATGGGTATATAGAACCTGAAACGCGCGTGGAGTTGCCCAGGTTAATAAATAGTAATAAAGAAGGTAAAGCAAATGAATAGGCTTAGGGAATATAGTTTGGTTTGCGTGCTTTGGGTAGCAGACAGAAAAGTAAGAGGTTGGAATCGTTACGGAAAGATAAGCTGAAGAAAGACTCCTTCAATCCCATTCCAAGCACCGACACGCAAGGCTTGTTGGTTTCTATGCTTCAAAACTCAGTTCTGCGCCTTCAGTATGTTTAGTCATTTTCTTGCCAATATAGTTTTGTCTCTGTTTTCTGGCTTTTGCATGCTAGTTTTTTCTCCCAATTTTCTACTCAATTCTGCAATTTCTAGTCCTTGTGTGATGAGTTGTATTACCTATGATATAGAAAGAAAAGAAACAGACGACATGCATATTTAGTTTCTTTGGGATGTAATGAGGTGCTATGTGTTTGTATAGTATCTGATGCTTTCTATCAGTTTGATTGTTTCCTTTGCTTGTTGAATGAATGATGTTAGCCTTCGAATCTTGTAGCTTATGCTTGATCTTCTTTCTTCCCCCGTTTGGTAGACTACTTCAGTTTGATGCGTGATTTATACGTTTCGTGCTTGTTTGTCATTTCTCTACATGATTTACACTAATTCCATATTGATTCTAATTGATGATTACATTCAATATGATCTATCCTTTGAATGCACTGATGGGGCTATTTTATAAACTTCGGAAGTGGAAACAATGATCAGGGATGATACTTAATCTTGAAAAGTGAGTGGGACTTTGTTGACTGCTCTTCCGATGGGTCAAGACGTTCGAAACTGGCTCAAAGGGGAAACCTGGAGATTGCTATGGATTATTGGAGTGATGTTTGCTGCAATTGTGGCATTCCAGCGATTTGAACTTCCATATGAGAGCATTTTTTCTTCTGCTTATAGAATTGGATTGACAAGGAATAGTAGCTCGCTAATAGATGATGTGTCCTCAAAGCCGCAGATCAGTAACATGACGCAGCTAAATGGGTTGAACTCCAGTGGTCCTAATGGTACTCAGGAGACAGTTGACAATTTTAGAGAGGAGAAAGACGCAGATGGAAACAATGACCATCTATCAGAAGGCATTGTAGAGAAGAACGAGTCTTCTGCTTCAAAAAACCATGATAAGGAGCCTTCAAATGATCTATCGATAGATTTAAGCATTGATAAAGCCCTTTATGTTACCAACATTTCAGCTGATATGCCTGTACCCAAACAGGTTGAAAAGAGCTCTCCTCATGAAAATATCACGACCACATCACAAAATATAAGTGCCCCAGATGTCAGCGCTTTGACCGCTCAACCAGCATTACCATCGATGAAGTCATCACAAACTGAAACATTTGCAAATAATATGGTCCCACCTCCTATTGCATTTGTTGATCCCAATGCATCAGCCATGAAGAAAGATGTTGGCAACTCGTCTTACGATGGAAAATCAGGGGAAAAGCAAGATAAGCTTGCCCATTCTGAAATCACTGTTGTAGAGGTGAAGAAAATGCCTGAGATGCCCCATTCATCAGTAATTCCAGTTTCTCAAATGAACAAATTGTTACTCCAGAGTTGGTCTTCTCCTTATTTGGTGGTATGTTGTGTAACTTTCTGCACTGTAGCGTGTCAAGATTATTGTCTCATATGGCAGTTGCATAAATGATATCTTCATGTTCTAATTTGTTCGCAGAGAGCACATTGGCCATCAGTAGTTGACCAAGAATTACTGCAAGCAAAATCACAGATAGAAAGTGCTTCAATGTCGGAAGACAATCCGACACTTTATGCTCCTCTTTATAGAAACGTCTCTATGTTCAAAAAGTAAGTTGCTATATTGTTAAATATTACATGGAGGCAATCAATCTCTTTACCAGTAAAAGTTTTTGGTATTGTTCAAGTGAAAGCATTCGGTAAACTAGAGTAAAAGACAGCTCTCTTTACTCTATTTTACAGGAGCTATGAATTAATGGAAAACATGCTCAAGGTTTATATTTATCGGGAAGGAGAAAGGCCAATATTACATCAACCAGTGCTTCAGGGTATATACTCTTCCGAGGGATGGTTTATGAAACTATTGGAAGCTAGCAGAAAATTCGTTACGAAGGACTCACGTAGAGCTCATTTGTTTTATTTGCCCTTTAGTTCTAGAAACTTGGAAGAAAAGCTGTATGTTCAAAATTCACACAGTCATGCTAACCTCGTACGGTATCTCAAGAACTATTTGGACATGATTTCTGCAAAATATCCTTTCTGGAATAGGACAGAAGGAGCAGATCATTTTCTTGTTGCTTGCCACGACTGGGTATGATACTCATGCTTTACTAGATTCGTTATTTTTTAATCCACTTGGAGCTCTGTCTACATACATTTACAGAGTTTCATTTTCAGTTCTCAAAAACTCATTTTCATTTTGTCCTCTAATGTCAATTTAAGTCCTACTTTTTCCTTGTGGGTTCTGATTTTCAAAATTATGAAATGGTTTGCTTTCCCAACTGTGTTCTTCTTTTTGTGAAATAACTGGTTCCTTTTTTCTCTTGTATTCATACTATTATATGTCCAATTCTTTAGGTCGCATGTCCAATAAGTTTGTGGCTCTCCTTATTTCATTAACCTGATGCCTTAGAAACATCGACTTTCTCAGGCACCTTCTGAGACAAAAAGGTATATGAGAAATTGCATAAGAGCCCTCTGCAATGCTGATGTTAAGGAAGGTTTTGTTTTTGGCAAAGATGTGTCCCTGCCTGAGACATACGTACGCTCGCCACAGAAACCTCTACGAGATCTTGGAGGCAAGCGTGCTTCCAAAAGGTCAATCCTGGCCTTTTTCGCAGGTCAAATGCATGGCTATGTACGGCCAATCCTTTTGCAGCACTGGGAAAATAAAGATCCTGACATGAAAATATATGGTAAGATGCCAAAGTCTAGGGGCAATAGGAACTACATCCAACATATGAAGAGCAGCAAGTACTGTATTTGTGCAAAAGGTTACGAAGTAAATAGTCCACGAGTAGTTGAGTCGATTTTCTATGAGTGTGTTCCAGTGATAATATCAGATAACTTTGTGCCTCCATTTTTGGAGGTTTTGAACTGGGAATCATTCGCTGTTTTCGTCCCAGAGAAGGATATTCCAAATCTGAAGACGATACTTCTTTCGATTCCAGAAAAGAGCTATCGGCGGATGCAAATGAGGGTCAGGAAGGTGCAGCAACATTTTCTTTGGCATTCTACGCCTCAAAAGTATGATCTTTTCCATATGATACTTCACTCCGTGTGGTATAATAGAGTTTTCCAAATTTCACCAACATAGGTGATCGAAAGTTGCGGAGTGAGAGCTGGTACCTTAGGCTGGTGAGATAGAGGAATTAGACAAAATTACATTTGTATTTTAATTGCCTTAATCTGTACATCGATTTTGAGAAAAATAATATGACTTTGCTTCTCACCTAAACCTGATGAGGTTCTCATCATTTTAAATGGCCATTACCGAAGGTACTGCACTAAAAGAACAAGCAATTCTCTTCATCTGTCGTGTTCTGCTCCTCAATTGGCACAAAACCATTAATTTCTGTTCTACCTTCAAAGTTACTTTGCTGCACCAATGTCACAGTTGACTCAATGTTAGAAAGTTAAAAACTCCACTTTCTTTGGGCCTTTTGGGTTTACCTTCGCTCTTTTGTTTTTTTTTTCTTTCAAATTTATTTAAAAAATATGGTTGGGCTTTGAGTTTTTATTTTTTATTTTTCGATTCTTCCATTCTTATAAGAAACCATAAATTTAGATTTTATTTTCTATTTTTATAACCTTATTCACCATTAATTAAATATTTGTTATTTAAGTATTTCATATTAATTGCTATGATAATTATAACTAATATAATTTAATTATTCAATTCATTTTATTGTTATAATTAAATTCAAATAAATTTTATAAAATAATTTTTAAATATTAGTTATTTAATTCTAAATAATAACATTAGTTTTACTAATTAAATTATGTATTAACAAATAAATATTAATCTACAAAATGAAAAGTTTCTTTATTTAATTATTTATTGTAATAAAATATAATATTTATTAATAGATATTATATAAGAGATTAAATAAAATTATTTATTTATAATTTTATTTAAATTTCAATTATTGAAAATTATTAAATAATATTTTTATTTAAAAATAATATCCAGAAGGGAAAAACATGGATTAGCAAGTTTTTATATGACGTTTGTGAAAAACTTTAATTCTATTGCAATACCTTTAAATAATCTTGTTAAAAAAAATGTTATGCTTATGTTCAATGATGTGTATAAAAAAAGCTTTTAATACTTTAAAAGAAACTTGCTTAATGCATTATTTTTGTGTTTGTCTAATTTTGACAAAGCTCTTGAGGTTAGATGTGATGCATATAGAATTAGTGTAGGGGCTACTTTGATGCAAGATTCTAAACCAATTGCTTACTTCAGTGACAAAATTAATAAGATAGTATTGAACTATCCTACTTATGACAAAGATTTGTACATGTTATTAAGAACTTTATAAATATGCAACACTATTTATAGCTGAAGGAATTCATAATCCAATATGATCATAAGAGCCTAAAGTTTTTAAAATCCCAAGGTAAGCTTAATAATAGACGTTCCAAATGATTAGAGTTTACTTAGACGTTTCCTTATATGATTAAATAGAAGAATGGAAAGGAAAACGATGTAGCTAATGCACTATCTAGAATATATGCATTGCTCTTACTATATTGAAAACTAAATTACTTAGATTTGAGCTTATTAAAGATATGTATATTAATGATGATGATTTTGGCTAAGTGTTGGATGTATGTTCTAAATGTGCATATGGTGAGAACTATAGACATTATGTGTTTTTGTTTAAGAAATTGTGTATGCTTATATGTTCTTTGTGTGAATTGCTTGTATAAGAGACTTTCAGAGGTGGCTTAATAAGTCAGTTTGGTGTGCAAATGAGTTTAGATATATTGTCCAAACATTTTTATAGGCCTAAAATGAAATATGATATGCATGATATTTTTGATAAGTATATAACATATAAGTAAGCAAAATCTAAAGTAATGTTGTACATATGGTATACACCTTTACCAATACCAATTAGGCCATAGATTGAAATATTTATACATTTTGTATTATGTTTTCTTGGGACTTAAAGTGGTAAGAATACCACGTTTAGTATTTGCCTAGGAATTAAAGTGGCAAGGATACCATGTTTACTATTGTTGATACGTTTAGTAAGTTGGAAACATTTTATTGCATTTAAAACCAATGATGCAACACATATTGCTTACTTGTTCTTTAAGGAAATAATAACTTTGCAAGAACAATAGTAAGTAACAAAGAAGTTAAGTATTTAAGTCAAGTATTTGTTACATGGTGAGTTTGCATATAATAGGTTAGTTCATTATAATATTTCTTATTCTCCTTTTGAAATTATTTATGACTTTAATCGTTTTAACTCTCTGAATATCTTACCTTTACATTCTAATAAATATTTTAATTTGGATGGTAAGCATATGGTAGATTTTATTAGATATTTGTATGCTAAAGTTCATGATAAAATAGAGAAAAGAATGAACAATATGCAAGGTAAGCCATTAAGGGGCATAGAAATGTTGTTTTTGAACCTAAAGATTGGGTTTGGGTTCGTAAGCATAAGGAGAGGTTTTCTATTCAAAGGAAGTCTAAGTGGCAGCCTAAGGGAGATGGACCTTTTCAAGGGTTGGGGAAGGATCAACAACAATGCCTGTAAACTAGGTTTGCCAAGCACTATAGTAATGTGGGTTCTACTTTTATTGTTGCTTATTTATCTTTATATGATGTAGGTGATTTGAAAATAAATCTTTTTAAGGAGTGAGGGAATGATGGAGATTACCTTGCACCAAAACTTACTTTCAACCATTTTTATAATCCTTTATAGAGAATTAGAGGTTCAATGACTAGGGCAATGACTAAACACTTGAAGGTAACTTTGCAAGGATTAATCATGGAGAAAAGGAAGCCATTCAAGATGAATAACATGTATTGCTAAGATTAACTATTTTCTACTTGTTATTAAGATGGGATATGCTTAATATATGAAGAACAAGACTTAAAGAATGTCTAACAACTTGGTCCACTTGGTTTGAGTCAAATAGAGCCTAACTCGCACAATTAAGATATATTTAAAGGGTATTATATTTTATGTTTATTTTCTAGTTTCCTATTTAGGTTAGAACTTGCTATGAGATCAATTTCTAATCTAGTTAGGATTCCTTAAATTTTTAATCTGATTAGGATTCCTTATGACATTAAAGATATAAATTAAAATAGGATTCCTAAAGTCCTAGTTAAAGTAGTATTAGTAGTTAGTATTTTAATCCTTGTTACACTTAATAAGGATTGTTTTTTTAAGACTCCACTTTTCTTTTCCTTTTAAGATTCTAGTGTTTAGGGATTTTTATGCCTATAAAAGCCTATCTTATTAATGTAATTCGTGGAACACCAATATAGAATTCATTCACTTTTTTTGAGAATTTCCTCTTGGTTCTTTAACAAGAACTTAAATCTAATCTTAGAAAGGCAAATTGTGGCAATTAAATTCCTTATTATTTTAGTTCTGCTTAGTGGGTTTGGTTAGGGTCAAGTTTCCTTGCTTGATGTGAGAGTCTCATAGGGTTCTAATTCTTAAGACCTTAAAGAACTCTTTAAGTCCAAGGTCTTAATCAATGAACTCCATTTCTTAAGACCTTGTTAGATGCCCTTAGTGTGTGTAGTGGGTAAGTCAATGCAACAAGTCATTTGGGATCAAAAATCAACTCAATATGAAACACAACTATGCAAGATAAAAGAGATTCAACAAGATCGAAAATGGACATATATGAGACTTCATATATTTAAGCTCAGAGCTCTACATCAACAAATCCCAACAACATAATGAATATCCAACATTTGATTAAACTCTAATTAAGAATGGTCAACTACAAATGACAAATCCTAAACCTAGGAGTTCATAACTCATAGCTAAACATAGATTAAGCTACTCCCTTTTTAAGCCCGTTGAACTCAAGCCATTGTCACATCTTCAAAAGGATCGAGGATGTCTAACCACGCATAGCTCCAAGAGACTTCATAATTGAGAACCCATTGGAGATACCCATGGTAACAGTCGAAGGTGGAAAAATGGAAGAAAAATGATATGAAGAGAGAAGACAATGGAGAAGGCGTCGATGGAGATAAAAGAGAAATGAGTATGTGTGAAAGAAGTGTCTATAGTGTGTATGAAGTGTCGGCTCCCTCTTTATCCCTTTAACTTAGCCTAAAATAGGTCTTTTCCATAAAATAGGTTAATGGATCGGGTTGAACAGTCGATTACTGTGCCAGAAATGGTCCGGGTCTGTGCCAATTCGAAGGTTTCACCGCGGCAAGAGGAAGAGTTCGACGTAGCAAGTTCGAGGTAGCAAACTTTTCTCGAAAGGTTTATTAAATCAGCTTCAGCTTTGCCCACAGCGCAAATATAATCTTCGTCGCAATGAACTTTTCCCGAAAGGTCTCTTCAACAAATCTTTAGAGTTCGCCGCGACAAAACATCCACGTCGCCACAGCCAACTCTCCTGTTGACTTGTCATCTTTGGCGTTCACTCCTTAGCTCTACTTCTTGAATCTCCTACAGTAAAAAATGGTAGTTTGTAGTATCAATTATTCTAAAAATCAATTTAGTGCAATTACTGATCATTTGTGGCAATTTTACCCTCAAACTACATAAATTAAAGGCAAGCACTTAAGAGTCAAATTAAGCATAAAATCTGAAAATAAGAGCCAAGAAGTGTAACAAAAATCATAAAATTGTTACTAATTGATATAAGAAACTTGGGTTCAATCAGATGATAACAATCAATATTAATTATCTCATTTATCCAAAAGATAACAATATAAAAATGGTTATATAACTTAGTTATCTATTTAAATGAAAGGATAAATGTCTAACAACTCGAATTTTACTAGTACCAACTTAACAAACTCATTCAAACAATCAAAAATAGTTCCACAAAATATGGAATGGATAGTCCCTATCATTTCTATATGGACGAAGGAACCTATTATCCACCTGATTCCATACTTTTGGATATGGACGATGTTTTAACAAATTGAAAACTGACTTAGTCAGCTGGTTCATGATAAAATTGAAACAACTGCTAGTATATGTGAAGAAATTTTCAAAAAGATCATTGAAGAAAACTCATATATAAGGAAGAGCTGCTGCATCCACTCATAACCAGATTTTAAAATATATCAGTAGCAATTATACTCATACTCAAAAGTCATATTTTTATCTACCCCTGTGCTTTAAAAAGTGAAAATACTCTATTGAATGAGATTATCCAATGGCTCATATTGAGCAAATCCTACTTTTAATTGTTGAGAGCTTGTAAAGGTTGGCCAAATACTACTATTGTGGAAGTTTAAAGAACCTTGTAAAGGATGTACTTATGAGCTTAGAAAGGCTCGTCAAATCACTACTTAGAGATTTTAGTGAAATACATAAGTGGGGTACTTGGAGATCGAATGTAGACTTGGTTATAAATCAAACTAGTATAAATTGGTTGTGTCATTCTTTTTCTTTTCTTATCTTTTAAATTTCTGCACTATGGTTACTGTTGTTTTTCAAACTGCAAGAGCCTCCTTTTATTTTAAATTTTAAAAACCATCTGTTTTTTGTACATATTGACAGTAACTTGCGAAAACTTTCAAGTCACACAAAATTTACTCATCTCTTACGTGTGTTTGCTTTATCACAATCCTTATTAAGGATATGGAAATTTTTTTGTTTTTGACATTTTCAAAGAAAAGAGGTCTCTTATTAGATCTCTTCGATATGGTTATGGTCTTAATTCAGTTCAGTGCCTTGAGTTGTGCATGATCTGGTGTCTGATGTTTAGCTTATCTCTTGAATCAACATGGAATAAGCTGTTTATTGTCCATTACACTAGTTTCTTTTAAAAAAGTTATCAGGATTCAGTTTGGACTGGTTTACTAGTCCATGGTCAGGCTCAGGCCACATCTGACAATGTATTAATAATATATTTCCACAACCAGTCCACAGCCATTTTTGGTGAGAACACGTGCAGAATAAACTTGTAGACCAACGGAGAGAGTTATGGTGGTCTTCAGAAAAGCATCGGTTCCTGATTGCAACACTGGCAGGAATAACAGAGAGTAGTCAACCACGTCTCGGAGCAGAAGATGGAAACTGCTAGATTTTACACCAGTCTCCTTTTCTTTCCATTCCCAATAGCGGTAGTTCATTTGATTCAAGCATTACACATGGATGTTTCTGAAGAATTGAGTACACCAAGACAAAGCATACATGATCTGGGAGCTAAAGGTCCCACCTCACAACGTCTCATAATTAAACACGAGACAGGCAAGCGGTGAATCCGCATCATTCAGTCTGTTTAGGCCCGGCCAATAAAGATTGGGGTGAAAAGTTCGTTTTGACAGTTTTATGCTCTGATCTCAGATTTGTCTGAGTGTGTAAATTCTATGGGCAAATGGGATAAAATATGCAGTGTATTGGTCCATTGCCAGTTTGCATTAGTGTTGAGGTGGTGAAATAAGGGGCTTGGGTTTTTATTTTAACCTTAGAATGGTTGCTGGTGGGACTTCAAAATAAAAGGATTGTGACCCAAATTGCCTCTCGTTCACACTTTCAACCTTTGTCTTTATTTATTCAAAATATCTCGTTTCTTTATTTATTCAAAATATCATCTTTCAGATTTCTTCCTATATCTTCACATCTCATTAACATGTACTAACTTAATAGACATTTGAATAACTTTAAAACATAATTAAAAATAATAATTTTTTATTTTATATTAATTAAATGAGATGATTTTTATTTATATTCTGAATAATATAATATCTTATCATTGTTATATACAGTTACTATCAATTTAATTTAATTTTTAAGTAATTTGGAGAATTATAGGAAGACCTGATGTATTGATTAACTACTTAAAATAATAAACCATTTGTTCGCATCATAATATCAATCTATAAATATATATTATATTCCTTTTTCATATTTTTGATTATAAATATATATGAACTTCTTAATCCTCAATTCATTTTCAAATTATGTATTTATTTCATTTTTGTATATTTAATTAAAGATAAGAAATTATGATTCAAAATTACTTTTTTTTCCCTTCTCTTATAAATCTCACAACTCTTCAAATCATATGTCTAAAATAACCCTGCGCAATCCTATCTAATCTCCAAAACAATGCGTTTTGGACATTAAACAAGGCTATTTTTGACAGAAGATCGAGGAGCACCAAATCGGCCTAAGCTTATCACCATTTAAGTTCAGATCAATATAAGATTAGCGCAAACGTTAAAAGTAGTATATTTGATGTATGGTAGAAATTTAAACCTGATCAGAAATTGCATATATTTCGTATCAATTTTTATTTATTTTTTTTGTAAATCAGTTTAGTATAAAATACGAAGAATATGTAGTTTAAGATAGTCGTGGGAGATAATATTGTTAATTTTAGTTATTTCAAAATTTCACAATTCTTAAACTATAAATATGCGCCCGAGAAATGAATGAAGTAAGAAAATATTTTTAATAAATTAAATAGATGATCGTCTCTTGGTAGTTTCACCTAAACGTTTACTCTCTTAAATGGTATGAAAACCCAAAAAAAATAATGCAATATTGTGAAAGAAATAATGATAATAACATAAAAACTAACAACCTCTATAATTATACTTAATGTTTACAACAGCAATAAATGAGATGGTATAATAAAACGTAATTCCAGGAAAAAAAAATCAAAGATGCTTCCTTGAAAACAAAATCAAACAGGGGTGGCCCAATTTAATCTTATGGACCAAATTAATCAACATGATTTATAAGCCCATGGGATTGAAATTCACGAATGCTGTGCTTGCTACGCTGCGCTGCGTCAACCTCCGACCAAAGCAGCAGTGGCATTACATATGTCCAATTCTGACCAGATTTTTATAAGACATTCAACTTATGAAATTGTGTGGTGGTGGTAGACGGGACGGGATTAAAACTGATACAGGTAATTTTATTTGGTGGTAGACAAACTTGATGCAAAAGACATTGGGTCTTATCATCTCTAGTACTTCAATAATTTCACTTTACAGCCTACTGGAATATATGTATTATCAGTTTACATCCATCAACAGCTCAACTGATGATGCAGGTACAATTTTAGTCTCTTCTGAAAGTTTCCAAGACAATAAGAATTCAAATTTTGACAATCTGTACTCGTATGAATTCTTCACTTAATTCACTAGGACAAAATGATAAGTATTTATTAACAACAGAAGAAACACGACAAACATGATTAGATTTAATTTGAAACTGCTTATGTTGCAATTTTATGAGACATATAAGAAGATGCAAACAGTGGACTTTTGAATCTTGTCCTTAATTTTATTTTAAATACGATTTGGAGGTATTCAACATTGACTGGGAATGGGGGATACATACAATGGCCAAAATGCGAGTAGCAGAGAGAAAGAAAAACAAGGGAATGATAGCGATAATGATGTGATTCACGAAGATCCATTATTTGGTAGTCATATAGATCTTAAAAGATCTTGTGGGGCTTTGGGTTTTCATATAGCGAGTAAAGTCAAATTTGACGAGCGGGGCTAAGTAAACCTCCATCGTTAACGCATTATTATTAACCCATGAGCACAGCCCCCGTATGACGCCCAAATGAAGTAATGAACAAAATGAGTTAATCTAAATTTAAAAGATTAGCTGCACTAGTCGTCAACTAGCAGTTGTACACAGTCATTCCTCCAATCCTATTGGAGGAGTTTAAGTAAGGCAGCAATAACAACATACATTATATATATGGGTGAAAATAATGAAAAACTATTTGATGCAGTATTGGGAATCGCTGTTTTTTATTCGCTTTATATGTGCATTAAGTTGTTCAATTTCATCTTCAATACTATTCCAATTTAGGGGTTATTTATTTTTCTATTTTCTTTTTTAACTTTGGTAACATAGATAAAAATAAAATTAGCTATTTAACGCATTAGTCAAATTGTAATTATTATTTAGCATATTTATCATTATTTAGTAATAATAAAAATATAACAAATATTAATAATTAAACAAAATCATGTTAAAATAAATCACAAAATAAAAACCAAAACCAATATAAAAGAAGCAAATGTAAACCAATAAAGATATCAGTGGAGTCCGATAATGATGATAAAGTGCTTTAAGGGTTTATAATGAAATGAAATAGAATGAGATTAAAGAGGAAGTTTGATATTACATCTTACTCTATCCTATACAGTAAAACTACAAGAAAATGATGTAAATAGGGACGGAAATTTAGGGACGAATCTTATTCCATCGGTAATTACCGACGGAATAAAGAAGGTGTCGGAAAAAGAAGACGGCAAGCAACCATTTATCGGCGGCGTACATTCCGTCGGTAAATGGCGTCGGTAAAAATCTTTGTAAATCGTTGTGTAGGAGTTGGAACAAAACGACGTCATTTGGGTATCCCCAAAACGGCGTTGTTTTGAATTCATTAGAAGCTATAAAAAGCGATGTCGTTCAATTAAAAGTCAAACGAAGTCATTTGACCAAATTATAAATGTTGAAAAGATAAACAAAACGTCGTCGTTATGTTATGTTCTAAATGTTTAAAGAACTAACCAAAACGACGTCATTTTGGTTAACTTTTTAAACCTGTAGAACCCTCCTCTCCTCTCACTCTCGTGCGCTTGTTCTCTCTTCTCCTTCTCTCCTTCTCTGTCGCCTGTGGGCACCGTGAAACGCCATCTTTGCAGTTTGCTCTTTCCATCATTGTCGAGGCTTGCAACGTCGACGTCCCCTGCTCCGGTGGTGGTAACTGAAGGTAATGTCATTTTTAAAACCTTCCACTCCGTCCTCTACAATCGGTAGAGTTTGTTTTAGGTTAATATTAATTTGTTGTTTGATTTAAAATGTTAATTAGTGATTGTTAATGATTGGGTTTGTGTTTGTTGGAGATTAAAGGAAAAATGTGAAAATTTTTGTTGAATTAGGGATGAACAAATGTTTGCACACCAAGTGTTTGGCAAAATGCCTATAGGTATTTTTTTTTGAATTGTTGTTGAACTTTAAGTATTGGTGTTGTTTTGCGAGAAGTTTAGGATGTATGTGTTAAATATATTATAGTCCTTATTCATACGAATGTTTTATTTTGTGTTGATTTTGAAATTTTAGTTTCAATTTTGTTAAAAATAAAAATAACTTATAATGTTAATATGACTATATATGTATTGATAATGATTATGTATAAGATTAATTATGTTTAAAGAAATTAAATTTTTAATATGTTGTCTATTTTTTATTTTGTTTTATTAAATTAAATAATTTCAAATTAAGTATATAACTCCTATTTCATTTATAATTTATATATTGTAAAGATATTTTCAATTTAATTAAAATAATTATTAATAATTATTAAATTTAATTAAAAATATTAAATATAGTTAATAACTAAAATTAATTAAATCAAAATCTTATTAATAAATAAATTTAATTAATTAAATTAATCATTATTTTATTTAATAAGTAATATATTGGATAATTAAATAATATAATTTTAGTGAGAAATAGGGAAAAAATTAATTTTAACGGCTTTCCTAAATTTTTTATGAGAACTTGTTTAATAATTCATATGATACGTCAATTTTGTTTAAATTTGAATAATACATTTATTTTGTGTTCAAATAAACAAACAATATTACTTTTAATTATATTAGTATAATTTGTTATACATATTATTATAATTAAATGGATAGTAATTAAGATGAATTTAATTTAAATATGAATAATACATTTATTTTGTGTTCAAATAAACTAACAATATTACTTGTAATTATGTTGGTATAATTTGTTATATATATTTTTATAATTAAATGGATAGTAATTAAGATTAATTTAATTTAAATATGAATAATACATTTATTTAGTGTTCAAATAAACAAACAATATTAATTTTAATTATATTGGTATAATTTGTTACATATATTGTTATAATTAAATGGATAGCAATTAAGATGAATTTAGTTTAAATATGAATAATACATTTATTTTGTATTCAAATAAAATAATAATATTATTTTTACTAAAATTGGTATAATTTGTTATGTATATTATTATAATTAAATGGATAGTAATTAATATGAATTTAATTTAAATTTGAATAATACATTCATTTTGTATTCAAATAAACAAACAATATTACTTTTAATTATATTGGTATAATTTTTTATATATATTGTTATAATTAAATGGATAGTAATTAAGATGAATTTAATTTAAATATGAATAATACATTTATTTTGTGTTCAAATAAACAAACAATATTACTTTTAATTAAATTGGTATAATTTGTTATATATATTGTTATAATTAAATGGATAGTAATTAAGTTGAATTTAATTTAAATATGAATCATACATTTATTTTGCATTCAAATAAACAAATAATATTACTTTTAATTATATTAGTATAATTTGTTATATATATATTGTTATAATTAAATGTATAGTATTGAAGATGAATTTAATTTAAATATGAATAATATATTTATTTTGTATTCAAATAAACAAACAATAATACTTTTAATTAAATTGGTATAATTTGTTATATATATTGTTATTAATAAATGGATAGTAATTAAGATGAATTTAATTTCAATATGAATAATACATTTATTTTGTGTTCAAATAAACAATTAATATTATTTTTAAATATATTGGTATAATTTGTTATATATATTGTTATAATTAAGTGGATAGTAATTAGGATGAATTTAATTTAAATTTGAATAATACATTTATTTTTTGTTCAAATGCGACTTCAATTGTATTTTATTTATTATGTTGTTTTATTAAATTAAATATTTTAAAATTAAAAATTTATTTGTCTAATTATTAAATCAAATTTGGTTTATAATTTATATATTCTAAAGATATTTTCAATTTAATTAAAGTACTTATTAATATATTTAAATTTAATTACAAATATTAAATAAAATTAATTAAATAAAATTTTTATTAATAAATAAATTTAATTAATTAAATTATTCATCATTTTAATTAATAATTAATATATTGGATAAATATATAATATAATTTTAGTGAGAAATAGGAAAAAATAATTTTGTACGACTTTCCTAAATTTTTATTAAGAACTTGTTTAATAATTCATATGATACGTCAATTTTGTTGGTCATCAAATTTCTCATAAATTTAGATAACTCTTTGTAGATAATTATTAATAAGAACTCGTTTAATAATTTATATGATACGTGATTTTTTTAAAATATGAATAATACATTTATTTTGTGTTAAAATAAACAAACAATATTACTTTAAATTATATTGGTATAATTTTTTATATTGTTATAATTAAATGGATAGTTATTAGGATGAATTTAATGTAAATATGAATAATTCATTTATTTTGTGTTCCAGTAAACAAACAATATTACTTTTAAATATATTGGTATAATTTGTTATATTGCTATAATTAAATGGATAGTAATTGTACATCAATTTAATTTAAATATAAAAAATACATTTATTTTGTGTTCAAAAGTGACTTCAATTGTATGTTATTTTTATTTTGTTTTATTAAATTAAATAATTTAATATGAAAATATATTTGTTTAATTTTAAAATCAAAATTTATTTGTAAATTATATATTCTAAATGATAATATGATGATTGATTCTCGAGTCATTGAAATGAGGAATTTAAAGATTATAAGAAATTTACATTGATTGAATTATAAAAAACGTGTTTGATTTTTCTAAACTTTGTTTAAATCCAATTATTTTATTGTTGATTATAATTGAGAAAATGTTGATGTATTGACTATAATTGACAGCGTATGGAGGTTACAAATTGGTTAACTTGTATTGAAAATTGCATAATTATAGGTTTTGTGATGTAAATGCAGACTGCATTGGGAATAGATATATGGTTGGTAGACCTAATACGAGTTGTGATCACTGGTCGATATAGAAGTGTTTTATTTTTTTTTGCAGGATTGACCCTTCTTACAGAAGGGGTAAGTCCATTTTATAGGAGGAAACTCTGCCGAATTTTTAATAGGATCTTCGTAAATTGTGACATCACTGTTTTTATTTCAGGATTAAGAGCTTCTTAGGATTAAATGATGATTGAATATAGTTAATGACCTTGATTGATTTAAATATTTCATGGCAGTTGATGTGCTATATAGGAGAAAAGCTTTCTAACTTGTGAACAAATGTGTTCTCAGTTGTAGGAACTCTTTTATTTCCAGTATATTCATTTGTAGCGAGTTTGAAGAGAAGCTTTACCAAGTATTTAAATCTGTTTTCGGCTTCATCAATTGCCTACGTTTGTGTTTCGATTCAGGTAAGTGAATATGTTGTTGTCTACGTATTTTTTGTACTAGGTATATTTTGGGTCTTTCTTTGTGGAATGAACTTCAGTTAATCATTGAAGTAATATAAGATGAGTGTTACTTATATTATAGTTGCAGTTACCTTAAATTGTGCAATCGTTATTTATTTGATTCTTATTCCATCGTTATTAATTAGCTTCTCTTAACTTGTCATTATCGACATTCTTCACGCAGTTTGTGAAAACTAACGATATATTTAAACAATTTATTAAAATAAGTACTCATATTTTGATGAATACTTATAATATAACGCAGTTGTAAACATTAAATATAGGACTTGTAATGCTTGAAAAAATCCTCTCATATATATGATTCGAAACATGTATGTGAGATCTTTAGTATAAGTTCGTTTTGTAGATTTAAACCCATAACACTTAACGGAAATTCCGTCATGATTGACACTATAAGGCTAATCGAAGATAAATACAAGGAGCTTAGGAGTCACTACCAGAACTTGTCTCGAGTCATATATATGATCTTAGATGTTCTGTATACTTTGGCGAGCATGAAGGATACTAACTATGGACGCACTGTTTTACATTAACAACCTTGCAGAAATGAGTTATGTTGATAGATGTTGGATGTATAGACGATCAATAGCTGATGGTTATATTAATCCTGAATTTGTTGCTAGAGTTAAAGCCTTTATTCATTATGCATGTTCTCAATCTGCATATATGGATGGGCCGAAGATCAAATGTCCACGTAAAAAGTGCAAACATAAATTTTTCCTTCCTATTGAAGAAGTTAATGGGCATTTGATGAGAAAATGGTTTGTCCTAAATTATTTTGTATTTGGCATTGGTATCAACTCAAGGGGTAATCAAGCAGAATCGTTTCGTATTTCAATGAGTTTGAAAGGGGGATTGGATTTAGAACAAATTATGTGGAAGAGACTGGAAATCTGTATAGGCAAATGGTTTATGATGCAAGCAGTAATACCTTTCACAAAAATATGGAAAATCTTGAAGAAGAACCAAACCCACATGCAAAACAATTCTTTGACTTACTAGAGTCAGCAGACCAAGCGTTAAGACCAAATTGTGAGACAATGACCCAATTGCCTTCGATTGCGCGAATATTGAACATTAAATCTGAAGGGCATATTTCAGACTGTAGTTTTAATAAAATTCTTGAGTGTTATTATGAATCAATGCCTCGTGATCATACAATGGTTGATAATTTTTACAGTATGAAGAAACTTATAAGGGGTCTTGGTTTGCTTGTTGAGAAGATTGATTGTTGCAAATTGGGATGTATATTGTATTGGGGAGATAATGTGGACTTAGAAGGGTGCAAATTTTGTGGGCAATCTAGGTTTAGGCCTAGAAAGCTTTCAATGAAGCAAAAATTAGTTTTATGGAAGTGGATGCATTATTTACCATTAACTCCAAGACTTCAAAGACTTTATGCTTCAGATGTTACTGCATCTCATATGAGATGGCATTCTGAACACAAACAGGAAGATGAAATAATAAGTCATCCATCAGATGCACAAGCATGGAAGCATTTCATTGACACCCATCTTGATTTTGCAGTTGAATGTCGAAATGTTAGGTTGGGATTGTCAACGGATAGATTCCAACCTTTTGGTCAATCCCGACAGCAATATTCATCATGGTCAATCATAGTGACTCCTTACAATTTGCCTCCGTAGATGTGTATGAAAAAGGAATATATGTTCTTGATAGTGATTGTACCAAGGCCTAGTAATCCGAAGTATAAAATTGATGTATTATTACAACCATTGATATCTTAATTGCAGCATCTGTGGGAAAATGGTGTTCAAACATATGATGTCTCTCTGAAACAAAATTTTGTGTTGAGGGCGACTTTGATGTGGACCATTAGTGATTTTTCAGCATTTTTTATGTTATCTGGATGAAGCACAGCTGGAAAATTAGCTTGTCCTTATTGTGGAAATGATTCTGATGCCTTTATCTTCCCAATGGGGGAAAAGTGTGTTGGTTTGACAATCACAGGAAATTTCTTCCTCCAGATCATCCATTCAGACGCAATAAACATAAGTTCATTAAGAATACGATGGTGAAGAAAATTTTGCCCACTTTTAAATATGGTGAAGAGATGTTGCTAGAGATTGATGAATTAGGCTTGCTGAAAGTTACAAAATTTGAAGCTGATGAAGTTAATACAAGCATCAGTAAAAACTTTGGTTGGAGAAAACGAAGCATCTTCTGGGATTTGCCATATTGGAAAATGAATTTGATACGTCATATTTTAGATGTCATGCATATCAAAATTATTTTTGACAATATGTTCAATACCATAATGAACATTGAGGGGAGGAATTTAACATCATCTGAAAGGGAGATTCCAGTAATTTTATGCAAGTTAGAAGGAATTTTTCCTCCAAGCTTTTTTGATTGTATGGAGCATTTGCCTGTGCATTTAACATACGATGCTAAACTAACTGGTCCAGTTCAATATCGATGGATATATTCGTTTGAGAGGTAATTCCCATTCAAAATTCAGCAAATGAAGTTATAACATGTTTTAACTGTTACATTGTAATACTCATATTTTCTAATATAGGTATTTGCATCATTTGAAGAAAAATGTCAAAATCAAGGCCAGAGTTGAAGGTTCCATTTGTAATGCTTATTTAGTTGATAAGGCTAGTACATTTTGTGGACATTATTTTGCGCCACACGTTCACGCAAGAGAAAGAAAAGTTCCTCGTAATGACGATGGGGGAGGAACCAATGATGTTGATGGTAACATATCCATTTTCACATTTCCTGGGCGAGCATATGGGTGTGCAACAAGAAGAATACTAATAGAGCAAGAAATTGAGGCTGCCCATGGTTACATTTTATTGAACTGTCAAGAGGTTAAACCTTTCATGTAGTAAGTTGAACCACATTATATCGGTAGTAAAATTTTCTCTTGTTCATAACTAAATTACATGATAATGTAATTCAGGATGTACAAGGCATTGTTACGTGAGATCATGGCAAACAATGCACCAGATGAAGTAAATAATAAGGTTGGATGACACTTTGCACAATGGTTCGAGAGATATGTTAGTTTCCACTTACAAATATTCTCATAATTAAATTATACAATTCAATTGTTGAAAGAAACGGATGTATTCATTGATATTGAAATCATTTTTTCTAGGCCTTAGAAAATCGAATAGAGAACAAGTTCATTTGTGATCTTGCTAAGGGACTTCTGCGAACTGTTAAACCGTATCTGGTTTATTTCGTTAATGGCTAAAAATATCATACAGAAGCTCATGGTCATAGCATGGCAATAATAAATAGTGGAGTTTCCATACAAGGAGAATTCATGGATTACTATGGTAAAATCATTGAGATACTAGAAGTTGAGT
>JANTNU010000008.1:20233592-20243871 GCA_024752395.1 Erythroxylum havanense
TAGTTTTCTAATTTGTTAAGGAAAGATTTTCTAATTAATTAAGAAATCAATCTCTAAATAAATAATATAAATGACTTCATTTATTAAATTTAAAAGTGTTTATTTAATTTTGAAAGTAGTTTCCTTTTAAGATTAGAAAATATTTTCTAATTATGGAAAAATAATTTCTAATCATCTTAGAAATAATTTTCTAATTTGAGTTTTTCTAAATCGTAATAAGTAAGAAGTATAATTTATTGAAATTTTCAATTAAATTTCATTAAAAGAGTTAAGATGATTGGAATCCAATTACATTTGGAAATTATTTTCAAATCAAATCAAATTTCTATTAAGAATAGGAATTTAGTTTATGTGGGAATCAATGAGTTTAATATAATTTAATTTTTCCATGGAATTGGAAATATTATTATGAAGATTAATAACTAGAATCAAATGAAGCTTGATGATTTATGTAAGTTAAGTTGTATGATTTATTAGTGTGATATTTTACATGAAATTTTGTGTTTAATAAGATGAATGAAATTAAATCCCTCATTAAAATATTAAGTACACGATGAGAATGTGATTGCTGCCATTTATTGTTATAGGAATAAACCAAAGTTTTGTTTATTTTAGGCTTATTGAGCAAACTCAAGACTGCTTTCACTTGTATATGTTTTTGTGTTATGATATTGAGTTTTACTTAACTAAATTTATATGATTTAGATGAGCAAATTTATAATCACATTAATTTAAAAACAGGTTTAGGAATAATATATAAGATATGTTTTTTGCAAGAGTTATCACTTAATAGATCTAAAAGTCATATAAGATGTAATTGATAAAATTGTTATATACCTAATTTAAGTTTAGTTAGTTTGTTGAGCAAACTTAATATCAACAACAATTTGTATGAGATCCTAACCCATTAGAAAGATTAGAGTAATCTTTTTGAATATTTGTGAGAGCTATTATTTCAAATAAAATTGTGGAAGTAACCGAATACATAATTAAAGTCTTAATCTAGGTCGTCATGGCATACAATAAATTACTTGCTTTTCTTAAAATTTTTTATTCTAAATAGAATTTACCTTGTTTAGTATAGTTGATACTAAGTTAGTAAACAAAATTGCTTCGACATAAGATTATGTTTGAGAAGAACTCTCAAAATTAGAAACGAAAATTATATGCCCATTATGTGATTTTGCTATAATCCCATTGAGGATTCAATGACAAAGTTTTAGAGATATGCTAAAATCATATGGATGACAACGTATTGATGTTTTATGTTGACTAACGTCTCATAAACTTTGAGGACAACATGTAAGATTTATGTTAACACTATGATAGTAAGATTCAAGAGGTTGCAAATGAGGTAGTACCTTGATGAAATTGTTTCACACAATTTAGCCTAGTAAAAACATAATTGTGGATTGCAATCAAAGGCAGTTGCAATAAAATGATAATAGTTATCGTAAGAAGAAAATGTTTGTGTGACTTTTCTTGCCTTTATGCGATATGATAGAAATCATATGTATTTCTAGTTCATGCTTATGAATACTTAATATTGAATTTAAATTAAACATTATCACAATGTTTAAGGATGATAAAAATATATTATTTTGTAAAAATAGTTGATCTAATTTTATACAAACAGTTTGTATAAGACTTATGCTTAAAATAAGTGGCAATAATACAAAGGTGGGTAATTGAGACTGTCCTTTTATGTTATATGATGGCTAACGCAATATTATGAAAATCTTAAAGTTACATACAAGTATATATGTATCTTTTTGATTATGAATCATATGAAACTTATGAAGTTTGTTAAGTTAAAAAATAACTAAATCAACCTTTGGTGAAAGGATGATGATGTTATTAAATTGTTAAATGTATACATGTGATGTGTTAGATAGAATAACAATTCATAAATGGATAATGCTTATATTTCATTGGATTAATAATGACTTTATATGATGTAGTCATATGTATTAAATGAAATAATGATTTATAATTTTAAACAATTACAATTATTTAAATCTACATAGAAATTAAGTATTGAGAATGCTGAAGCACTTTAATGAGATCGATTTGGTGAGTTTTAAATTTTTGATTATCTATAAGGAATGAGATTCTCTGGTGAATAAATTCACAAAAAAATTCCATAAGAGTATGAATTTTTTTAAGGAGGAAAATACAATATGAGATATTGTATGATGTAATATTGTTTTTTCCTATAGCTATGCCTAATATAAAGACTTACCTTAAATAGTTCCAATTGAATTAATTAACAAGATTTCATATTAGATATGGAGGGCTAAGTCTTTGAAATAGCCAAAGTTAATGATTTAAGGATGTGATGCTTAGTTGAAGGGGATATTATCCTCTAAGTTTATAACTAAAATTTATAATAAAAGATTATAAGATATTACATAGGTTCGATATAACCTTACAGACCTGTAGAACAAACTATTTGCTTTAATGTAAACTTATAGGAGAATGGTTAGAGTAAGATGAAATTTGAAAAGTTCAAATCTCATGATAGTATTTCCAATTGGATCTAGTACCTTTGTTGATACATTTGATGTATAGTTGAAAGGCTATGCGATATTTAAAGATTTACTTTCATAATGAATTCGAAAAGTTTGTATTAGAAATGATTGTGAATTTATCATGTCTACAAGAAGGTTAGTGGGAGTATAGTGTCCTTTTCAGTGAGAGTATATAGAGACATATTACTCATAGAAACAACATTTCTAATTTTTAATTGTTAAAAATATAATTTTCCAAGAAAAACTTTCGTAGATATGAAAAGATAACAACTTAATTATGAGAATTAGATCTATAGAGATAGATTAGAAGTTGTTTCCCTATTCTAAATCCAAGTTCAAAGTTAATGTCCTAAAGATGTTTAGTATTTGAGATAATTGATACTTGTGAAGTATTAAAGATATATATTATTTTATTTATGAGTTGACATTTAAGTTCAAGTTGAAAAGGATATTAACTTTAGAAATAAATCCTGGTTAAGGTATACTTTATTTGGAAGAATATTATTTAGAGATTGGAAAGGTTCCAATATAGAAATGATTTTTAATTAAGCCATAATATATTTTCATTTAATGGAAATTATTAATTTTATCCATAAGTTCCTTAATGAACTTGATATAGTTCTTCACATTGTTCAAGATAGTAATGTATTGTGGAACATTAAATCCATCAGACATGTAAAAGGAGCTATGGTTTCATCAAAGATCCAAAGATGTATTTAGGAAAAATTTCTTAATTATGATGATAACTATGATAGAACTTATAAGATTTAAACAAGTGCTCACTATAGAGAAATTTATAGCATTCTCTCATTAAGTTACTGTCCTAACAGTAGCATGGTCATCATATGGTGATATGGTATAAAATATTTAAATGATTGCCTTATTACAAGTGAGAGATTATTGGTTTATACTCTACAAATAATCAATTTAGTTGCAGTTTAGTGATAAAATATTTGAAAAAAATTCTTTATCTTAAACATATTTAGATGTATGTGATAAAGTCCACGAGATAATTATACATTATAAATAAAATTATGATGAGATTATAATTATGATATTCTTATTACATTTATATATTATCCTTAATTTGTTTACAGTCATTGTTCTATTATGACTGGACATTAATAGAACGTAAAAATACTAGCATATTGATATGTGTTTAATTATTGATATATTTAATCATTTACACTTAGCGATTAATGATACGAAAATGCTTAAGGTACTCACTTTAATTCATATATGAATCGAAAGTACTGCATTTAGGTTATTTTCTAAAGATCAATACTCACTTGTCTTCATGGAGCAAGAAAGGAAAAAAAGTAAATAAAAGAAAAGAAAAATGAAGCACAAAACGACATCAGAAGAAGGAAATAAGAGTAGCCAAAATACAGCACAGCAAGGAAGAAAATACTGGCAGAAAATGTATGTGTTAACTGCATGCGTTGCGTTTAACGCATGCATAGTTTGCGCTTCATGGAGCAGTAAGGGCAAAATGGCATGGACCAAAAATTCCCATATAAAATCTTCACAACAATGAGCAAAACAGGGGGTGTAGACAATAAAATAATGCAGCATTGTGGGTGTGAAGTAGGGTCTGCGGCTTGATGGTTGCGGCTTGGTGGTTGCGGCTTGGCTTGGAGAAAGTGGAGAAGAGCTGCGGTAGAAAGTGGCATGAAGAGAGGCTTTAAGTGTGAGTAGTAAGTGGGACAATAAAACCTGAAGGTTTATTTGTCCTGTCAAGCAATAATGAGGGGAGGCTACAGTGAACAATGAGAGGCGTGCATAGAGAGGTGCGGCAGAAGAGAGGGATTACGTAGTAACCAAAGGGGTATTTGGTGGGGCTACAATATGGGGTTGAAGCATTTTTCGGGAAAGATTCATAAAGAGCTAGACGTCCCGACGTCATTTCGGAGACAAAATCGACGTCGATGACCCAAATTAAGTATTTTTTAATTATTTTGTTATTTCTTTCTCTCATTAGAAATTAATTGTATTATCCTATATTAATTTATTGGGGAATTGTGTATGGATAATCAAAAAAAATTTATTATTTAATTATTTATGTACAAACCCATTGGTTATTGTAAAAAATAATTTTAATACGTTCATTGAATCGTTAATTGCAAACCCATTGCTAGAATTTCGATATAATCCGTAATTGTTATGTTGAAATTCATATGTAGCAACTAATGATTCGTAATCATTAGGGATAACATGACCTAGGTTAAATGACGCATCGTATGTGGTCGTTGCCTTGATTAATCAGTTTTCCTAATTCCTAATGCTACTACCTAATTAAATCTAGAGATCGTATCCTAGGTTATTCAGTGGTTAGGTTTAATTAACAATCGTATCTTGATTAAACAAAATTAAGGAAAAACTCGGGTTAATTATTAACTCACAATTAATAGTTGCTAGGAGAGGTTAAAGAATAACAATTTTGTCACGTGAAGATCACAATTTTGTCATGTAGAGGAGCCGCATGTGACACCTGAAGATCACAATTTTGTCACGTCAGTAGGAAACAAGGAGTCGAGCTAGTGACCCTAAACGAAGGTGTTTCTTAGGAGGTAACCCAAAGGAAGTAAATTTCTTTTCCTTTACATTTCTGCATTACTTTTATACGCATTTGTGTTTTTAAATTTGTTTATTTTACTTGTTTTTATGTTTTCAATGAAAATGAAAGAAAGAATAAAACAAATGAAACAAACATTTTCTTGTTTTCTATTGCTTCTAGGATTACATAATCATGATTATAGTGTGGATTGACAAGAGAATTTCATAGCAAATTTTTCATGTATTTTTGCTCTTATTATTGATCGATATGAATTATCTTTAGCAGAGTAGTGACTAATGGTAGACGAAGCCGATGAGATTGTGAGCCTTATTTGGCTGACACATCCATATCAATCTCATTACCTTTTGATAATTTGTAACCTTCATGACATGTACATCCCGATTTTACGTTGAATTTCTATTTGAGACCACATTTTATCACATGCATTAACATGGATATGATTAGGCATTCTTTGTTTTTCATAAACTACATTAGCCAAGTAACTTATCTTATTGATATGATTTTTTCATTGATAAATCCTTTTGAGCTTTAGCCTTTATTTTTGTATAAACTACATTTTATGCTTTTAAACTTAACAAAATGTGCTACCTAAGTCATAAAGCTGGTGGAACATTTGTGATTGTTGAGTTTGTGGATGTACAAAATTCTAAGTATGGGGTTGTATATATGTGAGAGTTGGTTATAATGTTGGGATGTTATTTTATGTCTTATCATTGAAATTCCCATGTTGATGTAGTTTATTTTAATTTTTATAAAAAAGAAAAAAAGGGGAAAAGAAAAGAAAATGAAAAAAAGAAAGATAAAAAAGGAAAAAATTGTTTAAATAAAATTTTCCAGGAGAAAGTGCATAATGAGTTTGCAAAGTTATTCATGATTAATGCACCTTTCTAGACTTGTTATGAATGTGTTATTTAAGCATATTGAATATGAGGTAGAGGTTGGCTCGGAAGGTTCACTATTTCATTTGCATAAATTATATGAGTTATTCCTTCATATTGATATATGCTTTATGTGGTTTGTATATGAGAGCTGAATGGGATTGTGAAATATAAATGTTGTATTCGTCATAGCTGACGATACCCAGTTTTTGACGAGTGTTACTTTGTTTCACTAACTTTGTTAACTTTCACTAGTTGACCCAAATACCTCTCACCTTACCTTTGCCCACATTATAACCCTAAAAAGGTTTTTGATTCATGATTTTGCATGTGAACATTAGTGGTGGAGAAATGAAATAATATGTAAATTTATGGATTGTCATGATCATAAATGATGTTGAGTGTGCCTATGGATATATTTTAGTTAAACACATTTCTCTAGTCTACCATTATATTGCTCAGTTTTTAAAGATATTGAATGTTGATTGATCATGAGTAAACGTTTGGAATGTTGACATCATGCTATGATTTTTGAAAGTCACTCATCTTTGCTTGTGATTATATATTCTTAGAAAATATGAGAATTGAGTAAATGTTTCGGGTTTTTAAGCTTAATTTGGATGTTTTGCCCGAGGATGGACAAAAGTTAAGTGTGGGAGAAATTGAGATGTGTTTAATTATTGATATATTAATCATTTACCCTTAGTGATTAATGATACAAAAATGCTTAAGATACTCACTTTAATTCATATATGATTTTAGGTGCAATTTGGAAGCAAATAAATTAAAGTGAGTCGAAAGTAATGGATTTGGGTTATTTTCTAAAGATCAATACTCACTTGGATTCATGGAGTAAGAAGGAAAAAAAAAGTAAATAAAAGACAAGAAAAAATGAAACGCAAAATGACATCAGAAGAAGGAAATAAGAGTAGTCAAAACGTAGCACAACAAGGAAGCAAACGTTGGCAGAAAACGTATGCTTTAAATGCATGCATTGCATTTAATACATACATAGTTTGCATTTCATATGGAAGTAAGGGCACAGTGGCTTGGAGCATAAATTTCCATATAAAATCATCACATCAATGAGTAGAACAGGGGGCGCAGACAATAAAACAGTGCTGCATTGTGGGTGTAAAGTAGGGTCTGTGGCTTGGTGGCTATGGCTTAGCTTGGATAAAGAGGAGAAGAGCTGCAGTAGAAGGTGGCATAAAGAGAGGCTTTAAGTGTGAGTAGTAAGTGGGACATTCAACCCTAAAGGTTTATTTGTCCCATCAAGCAACAGTGAGGGGAGGCTACAGTGCATAGTGAGAGGCGTGCATAAAGAGGTGTGGCAGTAGAGAGGGATTATGTAGTGAAGAAGAACCTAAGGGGTATTCGGTGGGGCTACAATATGGGGCAGAAGTTTTTTTGGGGAAATACTCATGAAGAACTAGACGTCCTAAAGTCAGTTCGGAGGTGAAATCTATGCCAATGGCATGGGTTAAGTATTTTTTAATTATTTTGTTGTTTCTTTCTCTTATTAGAAATTGATTGTGTTATCCTATGTTAATTAATTTGGGTATTGTCTATGGATAATCAGATTTTTGTTATTATTCGATTATTTATGTATGAACCCATTGAGTATTGTGAAAAGATGATTTTAATGCATTCATTGAATCGTTAATTATAAACCCATTGCTAGAATTTTGACATAATCCATAATTGTTATGTTGAAATTCATGTGTAGCTACTAATGATTTGTAATCATCAGGAATAACATGACCTAGGTTAAATGACATATCGTATGTAATTGTTACCTTGACTATTTAGTTTTTCTAATTCGTAATGATATTGCCTAATTAAATCTAGAGATCGTATCTTAGGTTACTCGGTGGTTAGGTTTAATTAACGATTGTATTTGATTAAAAAAAATCTAAGGAAAAACTTAGGTTAATTATTAACTCACGATTAATAGTTGCTAGGAGAGGTTGAAAAACAATAAATTAATGAAATATGCTTAATTAGTATGTGGGCCGAGATTGAACCAAAGAATCGGGTCCCTACCGAATTTTTAACTTCTAGCATTTTTTTTGCATGTTTTCGTTAATTTGTTTTTATTAGTTAGTTTCATTTTATTTTCTTATTCAAAAATCCAAAACCCCCCGTTAAACTTAAACACCAGTTAATTTTATTTCATAAAGTTTACACATAATCTCTGTGGGATCGACTTAGACTCATCACTGCTATAGTAGTAGGTTTAATTATTTTACTTTTACTAGCGTAATGATCCGTGGTCATATATGTTATGTTTTTCCTTAAAAGGAAAGTAGTCAATCTTATAAACTAAAGTATGACGATATTTAAATAAATGTGTAGGTGCTTGTTAGAGAATAAGCTTATTGAACTGAACCCATATGAGAAATCTATTTGAAACATTACTTGTATATTTATGTAAATTCTCATTGTGATGATTGTATAAGTGATCATTTGACTTGAGGTTTCTAAAATTATCTTGTATATGTATGTTTTGATACTAATTATGACCTATTTTAATCATAGATAGCTTAGTCGGCAGTCAATGGATATAGCATGAATTATATGGAGGTAGTTGAGTAATCAAACTAAGATTCATCGCTCTAAAAGAATTAGGAAGAATGTTATAATGTTCTCGATTAATATTGATTTGAAAAATCCTTAGCTAGGGTCAAATGATATTTTGCAAATAGTTTACAACTTTCATTAATTGAATTAGTAGCTAATGGTGCAGAAATAATGTGATTAGATTCAAAATAGAGTAAAGATTAATTTCATTCTCTATATTTAATTGGAACATTTTATGATGAAATGATTGAATTATATGAAAAAATCATACACAAAAAGGTTATTCAAAATCACTTGGATATTCTTAAATATTTAGGTAGTCATGTTGTGTTACTAGACACCAATCTTAATCTGTGGACATAAATTGTTTAATTAGAGAATTAAAGATAAATTAAATGAGTTTAATTTATCTAATCCTAAATATGATTTAGGATTATAATATATATCCATTTCCAATATATTTGGGAACCTAATGAGTCTCACATAAAGAACAAGTTGAAGAGAGCAAAGATGTTTGAATCAAGTTGGACTTGATTGTAAATTTTAAGAAACTTTATAATTAAAAATATTTATATATATTTAATAAATAAGAATTAATATGAGATATCAGATCTTATTTGGGCACAATTGGTACTTAATTAGAATTATTTGTAACTCTAATTAAAGTTTAATTGAAATTAGAATTTAAATTACTAAAATGTCAATAACCTATTATAAATAGGCTTAAGCTCTAAGTAAGCTATAACTCTTTGTTTAACCCTCTCTACCATAGTTTCAGAGTTCTCTTAACTAGTTCTATAGATATTGTTAGAGGTTGGACACTTGTACAACTACGATGATTGAGATGGAATGATTTCACAAATGGTTCGAGGGATATGACAAGAAAAGGGTCTAGCTTTGTAATAAGGTACGTATTAAGATTCATACCTTATTATTTATGTGCTATTCATTTTATATAATTAAAGTTGGTTTTTTGAAATATGAAAAAGTTTCGTAATTATTCTGCTACAATCAGGATCAAATTGTGTGCTAATTTTCCATCACTATATTCTATCTTCTTATGGCTATTCAATATTGTTAAAACAAAACCAAAACCTACTACTAAGGGGAAGGGTTTATTAATCTTTAATTTGGTAGATAAGTTTATTGAAATTTTCTTATTTACTTAATGAGCACTTTATATTTGCATTATATGCCTAAGATTTATGTTATAGAAAATTACTTCTTATTTTTCTAGTTTTTTACCATCATTTCTTCCCTTTTATATCTTACATTGGACCTAAGTGTTAATAATAAGCTTATCATTACAAGATCTACTGTTATCTTATTATTGATTCTAGCTTAGTGATATATTATCCTTGATTATAGCTAACTGATATAATTGTATAACATAAAATTGGGGATATTTTGATACAAGAAGCCATGGAAATAGAGATCAAGGTGCAACACGCCAAGACAAGCTTACTTTGCCAAGTGGACCTATTACAAGACAACGTGCAACAAGACTTAAACAAGCACTTCAAGGGTTTGTTCAAAGTCACATTACATCTCATCTTGATGACAAGACTGAACCATCCGTGGAGAATTCAAGTGGAGTAGTCAAGCCTGTGATTCTTCTAGAGAGGGCATATGGAGGGGCTAATACTTAGCCAAATTTCAAGACAAGTTCAATTATTCTTATGGACTTATTTTAGTACATTGGGCTTTTT